>JZKD02S1421536.1:38483-55375 GCA_000966675.3 Picea glauca | reverse complement strand
GTTGTAGCAAGAGAATTGGGGAGTTGGAGCTTCCCTCAGGTTGTAGCTTGAGAAACTAAGGGGTTGGAGCCTCCTTCCAGTTGCAGTGGGAAAACAAAGGAAGTTGGTGCTTCCAATGAATGTAATTCTTCAAGACATATAAGAAAAAACATTCCGTGGTTTTCTCCTGATTTGGGTTTCCACGTAAAACACTGGTGTACTGTGTATGTGTGATTTTTTATTTCTTACTGCTCATTATTGGATAATAAATCTACATTGATATAACATTTGAAAAAAAAAGGATTATAATTACGCTATTACTGATTCACCCCCCCTCTCAGTAATCCAACATTTTATTCACTTAGCCTTTTCTAAACCCTTTGTCTTCTCAAAACCCTAGGTCACCGGGGACGTCTCCCCTGGGCCTTACCTCCCTAAATAGAAAGAACCTTCCCATCGAGGTGACAGTGGGTGGGATTGGATCAGTTACGCCAGTTTGACCTCTTTTCATCCGTCTTTTATCCTAACTACAAACTGTGCGATAACAAGCTTCACACCCAACTTTGGTTATCATCATAGAATCCATCTCATGATCAAGTAAATCTGTCAGAAGCTTGTGAAGCCACACTGCTTCGCACACTCAATGCTATATACTCTGCTTCTGTGGTACTCAAGGCCACAAAACTTTGTTTCCTGTTGCATTGGGAAACCATGGCAAACTTCATGGTAAAACAACAACCTGATGTGCTCTTCCGGTCCACTATACTCTCTGCTTCAATCTGTATCGGCATATCCCTGCAAACTCAAGTTCAAACTGGAGGCACATCTCAGGCCATATCCAACTGTGCCTCGTATATATCTCAATACATGCTTTACTGCTATCCAGTGAGTCTGTCTCAGCTGACTCATGGATTAACTAATCACATTCACTGCATAGCATATATCAGGTCTGGTGTTAACTAGATACATCGATGATCCACTCAGCTGTCGGTACACATGTGGATCAATCTCGTTTGAATCATCATCATTTATTTTTCGTCAAATCCATCACCATCGATGTAGACATGGATTTGCATTTTGTCATACTGAACTTCTTTTATATCTCCACTGTATATTTTCCTTGACTTAGGAAAAGTCTCATTGGTCCTCTGTCATACTTCTTGTCCCAAGAAGTAGTGCATCATACCCAGATCCTTCATCTCAAAATAAGAAGTTGAGGCTTGCTTGTATCCAACAACACGACTTCTTGAATAAGTCATCAAAAATCAGGCTTTCGTCACAAATGTAGTAATATAGGTTTGGATTAGCAACACTTTTGCTGAAACCCAAACTCATCAAGAATCCATCTATCTGATGTAGTTTCCAACTCATGGATGGTAGTACAGATGAAAGTGCATCGATCTACTGGATCAATATGTCTCATCATAGTTCACTCCCTCTGCTTGTGAGAATCCTCTGGCCACAGATCTCGGTTTGTATTTCTCAATACTTCCATCAACTGCATGCTTGATTTTTATAGATCCATTTAGAAGTCTCCATAGATTTCCCTTCTGGTCTCAGAACAATGTCTCATACATCATTTTTTAAGATATACTGGTATTCTTCTGTTATGGCATTTTTCCATACCTGTTCACCTATCGCTTCTCCATGACAGGGAGTCTCAAAATCAATGGAGTGGCTCATGGCTGAAGGGTAGCTTGAAAATCTCTTTTTCTTTCTCAGGATGTCCCATGAGGGACTTGTATGTTCCTCTGCCTTCTGCAGAGTTTTGTCGACCCTGGGTAGGCCTATTATGCCCTACTGCAATATCTCTGGGCTATCAACTGGAGGAGATGAATCGGCTGGAATATTGTCTGTCTCCCTCTGAACTGCTGAAGGGGGAGAAGGTATTGTCTCTTCCTTCTTTTCATTTTGTTTTGACTCCCTTGAGTCAAGTAACTCTCTCTGAAGTCTGAAGGATGGAAGTCTTCTTTTATTTGCTTGCTAGATCTTTTATGTCTTCTTAACGAACATAATAATCAATCAATAAGGTTTGGACTCCTGTACCAGGGATAATGGTCCAAGTCACGAGGGCTCCCACACTGGAGATAATACCCTTCACTTATTAATAATGCAATCAACTATAAAATTAATGATCAACCAATTTACCTGGATCTGTAGTCATGTTCAATTCTGTGTTTGGTTTAGAGGAAGTACTTCTCCTCTCTCTTATCTTCATTCTTTTGGGGTGGCTCTGGATCAATGTCAGTGGTGGAAGCATATTGTCTTCCTTTCTTTCTGGTTGGACAATTTTTTGCATACTGCCCATATTTGTCACATCTGAAGAATTTCTGAAACATCTCTTCTCTGATTATGACCTGAGGTTGATGGAGACTTCTCATCTCTGAATGTTTGTCTGAAGTTTCTTTTGAATCTTCCTCCTTTCTTTGTATGAAGTGCAARTTTTCATCAGGGGAGTCTTCCACTCCTCTATTTCTAAGTCTAAGTTCTTCTTGAGTACAGTCTGTCCACAAACGATCAARGGTTGGTAACTTTTCTCTTCCACTGATGCTTTGAAGAAAAGGCTCCCAATGTTTTGGAAGATTATTGAGAGTAGATAAGACAAGTTCTCTGTCGGACATGATTTCTCCAATGGCACCTAGCTGTTCTTTGATCTCTAATATCTTCATAAAGAAGGTAGCAACTGTATCACCTTTTGTCATCTTGGTACTTTGAAGCTGACACTTTAAGGTAAGAGCTTTGAGGGTGTTGTCACTTTCAAACATATCTTTCAGTGCTTCATACATTTCATAGGCTGTCTTCAGGTTGGCAATACGAGGTTAGAGATGATCTCTTACTGAGTAGATGATTATTTTTCTTGCCTTGACATCTTCTTCCCTTCTTATTTCCTTCTCTTCATCGGTAGCTGTATTTGGAAAAGTATTTGTCACCACATTCAAAAGGTCATCTTCTTCAAGGGTGACCTGAAGCCTTGACTTCCAGGAGCTGAAGTTGCTTGATCCATCAAGCCTATCTTCCACTAAAGTTTTGTTCTTCATTTTCTCGGATTTCTTCACAAACTCTCACCAATTGGACTTAGAAAACCTAATGGTTGGGTTGGACTAGTAATCTTAGGTTTTGTTGGGCTTATGAATGCCAACAATAGACTTTGAGAGTGTCACAAGAATACTTGTTGAGTTGAAACCTTTCTTCAAGAAATTGCAGAAACCCTAAGATCAAGATTCTGCAGAAAATTTCGAAACCCTAGAAACCCTAGGGCCAAAAACTCAAAATCCTCGTAAATTCACTTTGAAGATCTCTGGAGGTGCGTTGAGGAAGACCGTACAAGCCTCAATGCTGCATCCAAGGTTGCTCCCTCTGCCCGTATGACTACCTGTCCATCCTCAAACATCACTGCATACCCCATATCCTCCATATCTGATATTGAGAGCAGATTTACCCTCAACTCTCGTACAAACATCACCTCATCCACCTCCAGAAAACCACATGACTCTAGCTGGAATTTGACGCATACAACTCCCTTCACTGCATCCTTGGTGCGTGCCCCACTCTTCACAAGGCAGTCTGAGCCCGTCTCTGAAACACTAAGGAACATCGACCTCATTCCTGTCATATGACGAGATGATCCATTGTCCACGAACCATGCCCCACTGTCCTCCAACTCATCCAATCTGCTGCTGCTCGAAAGAGAGGCAGCTAGGGAAAATTCCTCCTCGAATTTCTCTGCAAACTCATTTATCTCAGTAGATGTTGTTGCTGCTACCTCGGCCTCCTCCTCCTTCTTCTTCTTGGGACATTGACTGGCATAGTGGCCAATCTTGTGACATGCAAAGCATTTCACTTTTCCCATGTCTCTGGAACCTCTCGCTCCACTGCTCTTCTTCGCATGAAGAGCCTTATTCTCCTCCTCCTCACTCGTTGGCTGATTAGCCTGAGTGGCATTGACTCTCAACTCCTCCTGGGTGAAGCCATCCCATAATCTCTCCCAATCAGGGAGTTTCTCCCGAGCCACCACTCCACGGATAAATACTTCCCACTGCTTGGTGAAGCCATTCAAGACTGTCCTCACCAACTTAGTCTTGTCCACGACCTCTCCCACAACGGCCAGTTCATCTTTGATCTAAGTGAACTTTGTGAGGTAAGTGACCATCGACTCTCCCTTGGCCATCTTCGTTCTCTCAACTTCTCTCTGAGCAACATCTTCCTGCTTTGGTTAAGAAACTGGTACAACTTAACTAGGGCCTCCCACATGTCCTTCGCTATCTTCTTGCAAGACAGATGAGGAATAATGTGGTCTTTGATTCCATCCACAATTATCCTCCTCGCCTTGACATATTTCTTGTTGTGAGTTGCTAGCTGTACTGGATCAATTGGGGTTGCCACTTTCCCTTCATCAATTTCCCACGGTCCATTCTCCTCTAGCACCAAGCCAATATGCTCCCTCCAAGGAAAAAAATTAGAGGCACCCTCTAGCCTGTCTTCAAACCTTAAGCTAGCACTTGTCATGTTGAGATTGGATAGCAAGGAAGGTCTTCACCATGCATGGCGTCCTAGCATGGAGGAGGGCAATGAAACTTAGCCAAGTTGATGGGTTAATCTTTTTCTTAAAGTTGTTCTTAGGAAAAAGTACATTAAATAGGTTATATTTTAGTGTTGAATTAATGAGTACTTTTTATAAAGTTAAAGTGAGAAATAATTTAAGTTGTGGTATTTTAATCTTGACCATTGATCTCATAAAGTGTGTGAGGATCAATCTTGGCCCTCCATCCTTTTGGAGGTAGGGTTTCTCACTTGCTCATTGAGTAAAAAGGAGATCAACTTAGTGAAGGGCGCATTATGCACAAGAGGGGCGATTTTCTGAAGAGAGAAAGAGGAGAATTGCTAGAGGGTTTGGAGAGAGAGTTTGTAGGGAGACAAAGGAGGCTTCTATACTAAGATTGACACACATCTTCAACATTGCAGAGGTCTTTTCCTACAGATCTGAAAGCAGCCATACTAGGTGACGTAGAACCCACGCAGACAACTCTACAGTTACGCAGAGGCTCACGCAGGGGTGTCTTCTAGTACGATTCGACTTAGGAGGATTTGCAGAAAGGGCCCATACATTTGTTGAGGAGGTTTCGCATTTGACTGGGCCAATATTATTGTAAGAGATCTCTATATTTTCTCGCTCAATAATAATAAAATCCAAATCTGTTGTACTAGCTTTCCCTCCGGTGTTTTTCCAAGGACGAATTGTTCAAAAAATTACTTGTGTACATGTGATGTACACAATTAATCTTTTACTGTTAAGTTCCTGGTTATTATTTTTGTTGTGTATTATTTATTTGTGAAGAAAACCTGGCATAATCAGTTAACAGAAAAATTAATTGGTTTAGTGAACTTGGTATAGAAAAATTTCACATGGTATTAGAGCATGACTGTTGAAGAAGAAACATTACTTTCATATCTGCAGCAGAAAGTTCAGATCTGCCACAAAGGGTTTCAAATCTGCAGCAGAAAGTTCAGATCTGCGGTAGAGAGTTTAGATCTGCCACAAAGGGTTTCAAATCTGCAGCAGAAAGTTCAGATCTGCGGTAGAGAGTTTAGATCTGCATTAGAAGAGTTCAGATTTGCAAACAAAAAGGTACATTGCAACACACAATATTTTTTTCAGAAATGGCCATGTGTATGAGGGTTGAGGATAGGCTTTGTTATCCCCCACTTTCAAGGATAACTAGGAGATCATGTCTTGAGGCACACAGGGCCTAGACATGGAGTACCGAGAGCAGGATTGACTTTAGCATGGCCCTGGAGGGCCCACCTTTTCTTTCTTCCAGCGTCTTTGTCTTGTCAGCAACAACAACATCCATCACCATCGGCTTGGTCCTGTATCAGAGAAGGTTCTTGCTCCATGAGGTAATTAGTTCAGGTATCATGGTATGTGTCACTTTGATCATCAAAACCATTGAATGTATGCATCTGATTCTTTTTATTTCTAACAACTGCTTGGATCTTACACTTGCCCACTTGACCATGTTTGGGGGGATTGACAGGGTGCCCTAGCAAGCATGTGTTTGTAGGTTTTGGTTTGCCACTGGGGGGGTTTCTGAGAAGCCATTGTCCGCTCCCACCACTACACCACTTTTCCATCTTGTTTCCTGCTCACTTATCCCATTCCACTTGTCTGGGCATTGGGTTGACCTATTTTCAGGACTGCACCTTACCTCGTGGGAAGAAGGGGCTAAAGGCCCAGAAGGTAAAAGCAAGCTGGTAAAAGATAAAATCTTAAAAATAAACCTCGAGATGCTTCGCCTAGGGATCCCCAAGAAAACAATAAAAGGCTTCTCAGCAAGAAACAAGAGGGACCCGGAAAAGTAATAAAACAAGACCTAACCAGAGGATAGGGTTTCTCATCACGAGCCAGGCTATTAGGTTTATGCGTACCTAGCAGTATGACATTGCCACTAGCTGGTTACCACGCCAGGGCAGTGACTCTTGGTTGCATAACCAAGGGAAAGGGGGTCTCATCACGAGCCAACCTTCTCATTTCTGCGAAAGTACTTGTGGGTAACGCTGTCATCTCTGGTCACCATGCCAAGGCAGTGTCCCCTAATTAACTCTTGAACAAAAAAACAAATAAAAGAATAAAGGCAAGAATGGGCTTGGAAAAAATGCATCCATGACAGGGACATCTCGCCTTCTACAAAGGCACCCACAAGTAACACCTTCTGCATCCTTGGCCCTCACTGCACCCACATGCTTGGACATCCCCTGACCACATCACCTCACTTACATGGTTTGGATGAGGTCTCTTCCGGGAACTTTCCTTTTCCAATGGACACTAGCCCAATAGGACGCCTTGTCCTCTTCTCCAGACTTGTATTGCAGGCTTGTGTAACGTCTTTGAGCTGTTAACTGATGTATTAGGGATTTTATGCACATGTTTAATAATATTGATGATGAAATGCAATTGACATTGCTATGATCCCTGTGACTGATGAGCCCACGGAGGGCGTAGATTTTGATGTGCAGGACCATGCTCGACGGACAGGTACCATTTGGACTGATACACATGGGGAGATGATCAGTTCGGACCTCCATGGGGCTGAAGAGCCCATCAGATGGTCGCTAAGACCCCATCAAGGGGCAGAGACAAGACAAAGATGGATTAGGGGCTTTGCACCGGAGGAGAAGAGGACGTTCCAGCAGAGGCACCCGGATAGAGCTTGACCTTGGGGGGATGGCCCTTTTTCAGTGGGACGTTGGCCTTGGAAGGCTTGGGACATAACCCTTGATGACCATGACGTCATCCAGCCTTTTGGACGTCTTGTGAGGCAGACTGGGCAGCAGTGGCACGTGTGGCAGGTTGGAGAAGCCCAAGGATTGCTAACGTTTTGCTCCAGGATGCTTCATTTTCCCTAGAAGGGGCTAGCTCCTCTCTTAGAGGGGTTTTATTTCTCTTTTCAGCTTGATTAGGGTTTAGATTTAACATTTTAATGTAAAACAGTATGATTTTGGTATTTTGGCCTTGTCGACCTTTTACATGACCTAAAATGTAAAATTAGGACATGGAATGGTATAAATGATGGATTTTCACCTTCATTTTTTCATGATAACTTACTCCATAAGGAGGTCTGAAATTTGCGCCCTCTCTTGGGTTATTGGTTGATTTAGTGATGCACACTTGTTGAAGGAAGATTATTTTGGCATGTTTTAACTTTTCTCTTGGTGGAAGGTGTTACAACTAGGGTTTACATTATATTTCTTGGTGAATTGTAAGTATTTTTCTGCAAAACTTCTTGAATGAATGGTTGTAGTTTAATTTCTTGCATGTATTTATGATTTTGCTGAATAAAACCCTAGGTGACAAGCACACAAGTAGGTCCTTGTCTCATGTCCCCATTGAGAGAGATTTTTTAGCCATTATTGAAGAAAGAAAGAGCCTAGCCGTAGCTACACTCCTATTTCTTCTTCCCCTTTGCTAGCCATGCCTTTTACTAGTTGAGAAGAAGAAGACGTCTTGAAGCCTAGGGTTTCTACACTTTGAGGTCAATTTTTCTAGGGTTTGCTAATAGAGCCTTGCTGTTGCAATACTTTGTTTTATCAAACCCTCGTCTCAGTTTATCCTTTATGCTAGTTGTTTTGCCATCTAAGGAAGGAGGAGAGAGCACGAGGCCTTGCGATAGCAACACCGGAGTGAGCCTCTCTCCCCTAGGGTTTTGATTCTGAGTGCCATAGCAACACTTCAGAACTCTTCCCTCTAGTCCTTAGCCTTTTTAAATCTTGTCTCCTTCAACCCTTTCGTCCCTCACTCTTGACTCCATTAACCCTAAGGCACTGATCTAAAGTCCTCCAGCGTTGAAGTGAACTTGATCACAACACTCTCAAAACCTTGAATCAAAACCCTAATTTCACTAACCCTAGCCTAAACTAACCTGCTAACCCTAAGTGCTGTCGCCACCCTTAGCTATTTACATCATTAGTGCAACAACGTTTTGTCTTATGAGCAATTCAATGGTGATAAAGACATTAATTGAATGAGGTATTGATTTATTGTATTGAGTGCCAATGTTATTCTAGCATTTATTGAAGAAGTGACATTACTTTCATTGCCATATTTATAAACATTGACTTCATCAATATTTATTGCCATAATTGCTTATATAATTATCAGATAGTCATATTTTCTATATGAAGTGCTAATCCATTGAAATAGCTTGCATATATTAGTTTGTTGTTGCTTTGTTCCAGGTAGGTGTGTTTCTTTTGGTGTTTTACTTCATTATTGGATGTTTAGCAATGCATTTTTTCCAAGCCCATCATTTGCCTTTTATCTTTCTTTCTTTATAGTTTCTTTCATAATAACATAAGGAGAGATTGAAGGTCACTGCCCTGGCGTGGTGACTAGGTGGTGGCAATGTCACCCACAAATACCTAATGGAAATGAGAAGGTTGGCTTGTGATGCGACTCCCTTTCTCTCAGCCATGCAACTGAGAGTCACTGCCCTAGTTTGGTGACTAGATGGTGACAATGTCATACCACTAGATATCAATGGACGTGATAGGTCAGCTAATGATGAGACCTCCTATCCTTCAACTAACCTTTTAAGCATTTTTTATTATATTGTGGGTCCCCTTTTATTCAAAGATAAGCATTTCATTGCTTTCTTGGGTGATCCATGGGCGAAGCATCTGGAAGGTTTATATAAGGCTTTTATCTTTTACTTTTACCCAACACCAACCCCTCTGGGCCTTTAGCCCCTTCTTCCCATAGAATGAGGGACAACCCCTTGGGTCAATACACCCTAAAATTCCAAGAGATAAGGAAATGGAGGGGAATAATGATGGAAAATGTTAAGTATGGTTGGGAAAAATACGATGGCTCATCAAGGGATTTCCCAATAGCAAACCCATTCCCAAAGAAGGCCACTTACTAGGGCACAATGTCAACCACCAAGGTGAAGCAGGGCAAAAGGCATAATGTCCAAGCACATATCATGAAATCTAGAGCAATCTAAGATACAACATAATCAAATGGTTTAGGTATTGAAATGGTGCTGACCATAATATTGACTTGTACCTCATGGAGCAAGGCCCACTGCCTTCCGGAAGCCAACTGGTATGGTGGATGCCATCTGTAAACCTGTGACCATCTGTGGTGGTGAGTGGGTTTTCCATCTGTTCAAAGGGCACTGCTGGTCATGTAGTCTCTCGACACTCCATATCTGCAGCCTGAGGGCCTCGAGACATCATCTCCTTAGTTATCCACAAAATGGGGATAACAGGTCCGATGATTGTGAAGTCAGTAGGAGGCTCAAAGTATTTTGTCTTGTTTATTGATGACTACTCTAGGAAGACCTGGATCTACTTTCTGAAGACCAAGGATGAGGTCTTTGGCAGGTTTCAGGAGTTCAGGGCTTTGGTCGAGAAACAGACTGGCAAACAGACTCAGATTTTGAGATCTGACAATGGGGGTGAGTATACCTCCAAGGAGTTTGAGGATTATTGCACAGTAGAAGGGATTAAGAAGGAACTCACTGTTCCTTACAATCCTCAGCAGAATGGAGTGGCCGAGAGGAAGAACATGATTATATAGGAGCAACATGGGCTATGATACATGATCGGGAATTTTCATTGTTCTTATGGGCAGAGGCAAGTAGTGCTGCAGTATATTTGCAAAACAAGAGTCCCAACACAATTCTGGGGAGATTGACACCTGAGGAGGTAATCACAGGTACTCGACCGGATGTGAGTCATCTTTGCATATGGGGCAACATATGTTACTATCATGTCCCTTCTGAGAAGAGGATAAAGCTGGATCCCATTGTAGTTAAGGGGTTGCTTGTTGGTTACAACGAGGTTTCCAAGGTCTACAAGATCTTTGTGCCAACACGCAGAAAGATCATTGTGTGTAGGGATGTACAGTTCGAGGAGTGTGCATTGAGGAGGTCTAGAGACTTGCCGACAGGTACAAAGATCCAACATGGACAAGACTCGAGGGTCAAGATAGAGGAGGTTGTAATGTTCCCAAGCCAATATGCCAAGAACATTGCGTTTTTCATGTGATTTTTAAATGTTTTCTGGTTGTGGCATTTCGTCAAACACTTTGTTGATTTGGTCTCTTAAGTTGCGCTAGGGCTTATACTGATGGGTTTTATGTGTGTTTGCAGCAATAATCAAAATAGATATAGCAATGAAACATACCTCAACAAGATGCAAGATCCACAACACAAGGAATAACCAAAAATACCTCAGATCTGATTTTATTCATAACAATGGTGGTCCTCAATGCTCATACAAAATGGGGTAGATCTGGAATACATATAAGATAGTATAGTGTCTGGGCTCCAAAAGACAAGATAGAAGAATATCCAGGCTTCCAAAAGCCTCGCCAAGCTATAGATTAAAAACCTAGATGAACTAGCTCATAACCCAACTGAAATAAGAAGATCTTCCTAGTACAATGCGCCCCTCACTGGCTGAAGCAAACCAAGAATTCAGCCTCCAACTAATAAGCTGCCAAATCCCCTAAGAAAGGTGCCAAAATGTAGATCGGGCCAAGGGAAACCCCTTGGCAGAGTCTCAGGCTGAATGATGGAGATCTGACCCCCCAGGTGACTGAATCCCCTATCTGCAATGCGCCCTCCTGAGTGTAGAAGACCAATAATTCGACCTCTATCCTAGAGACCTCCAGATGCTCTCAAAATACATGGAACTGTAGATTGGGTCAATGGAAAACCCCTGGCAAAGTCTCGGGCTGAACAATGAAGAACTGACCCTCCAAAGACAGGATCCTCAATCTGTGGTGTGCCCTCCTCTCTTTGAACCTGTGCTGAGCTCCAATAAATAATATGACAGAGAAACCTCCTCTGGAAAGGGCTAGGAAAGGCGCCCTAGGCCCTACAAAGAATACCCAGAAGTCCTTTTCCTCAGAATCCTTCTCCTTTTTCTAGATCGTGCTAATCTCCTCAATGTGGTGCGCTGTCCTATTGGAAACCCCCTGAAGCTGCATCCTAGCTCCCTATGAGCCTGTGACTGGTGTAAAAACCCTCTGTAACGGAATGGATCTGATGTAGAATGGTGGGGGAGGAATCTTTCACCTCCGTGACCAAGCTTGGACCAGGTTGGGGGAGGAATCTTTCACCTCCGTGACCAAGCTTGGACCAGGTTGGGGGAGGAAACCCCCTGAAGCTGCGCCCTAGCTCCCTCTGAGCCTGTGACTGGTGTAAAAACCCTCTGTAATGGAATGGATCTGATGTAGAATGGTGGGGGAGGAATCTTTCACCTCCGTGACCCGCAACCTTAGTTTATCCCTCCTTGTGGCTTCTTTGGCCACTGGAAGTCACTTTTCATCATCCTATCCTGTAGTGCTATTCCTCCTGATTCCAATGAGCTATTACACTAAGAGGTTCCTCCAAGTATTATGCCCAATACGACCTCCTTAGTGAATTTAATTAACATATAGTCCAAAATAACTCAAATTCACGGAAATCGTCGGAATGGAACGGAACCAAAGCCAAGCTGTGTGGAATGGATCATGATGATGAAATAAGATGAGCGATGCAAGCCGGATCCCAAAATACCCCTCAAAATCCCCTGTACTCACTATAACCTCCATCTGGCAACTCTGGTCATCATAACACTTTGTAATATAACGATGTCCCAAAGTGGGGACATTACAGAGGCACATGGTCAGAGCACAGGATCACAACAACAAACATAGGGTACAAGATCAGGTACATGTGTTCAGAGAGAGATTGTTGGACAGGATCATCAAGAGTTAGATAATGATGAGGAGGAGAAGCGTGATGCAGTTCCACAGGAGAAAGACACTAGGCCACGACCTAAGTGGTATAAATCCACAGTCAATGATTCTAGGTTGGCAGGGATTCCAGAGAGAGACTTCAGACGAAGTAAACAACTAGAGAGATTTGGGTATGTTGCATTGATGACTCAACTCATTGATGTTGAGCCTTCCAGCTATGAGCATGCTGCACAACATGGAGTGTGGCAGGAGGCTATGATGGAGGAATATGCCTCCATTATGAAGAATGATGTATGGGAGGTGGTGCCTAGGCCAAAAGGCAAGAAGGTGGTTGGATCCAAGTGGATCTACAAGGTCAAGCATGCAATAGATGGAAGCATGGACAAGTACAAAGGCCGCTTCGTGGCCAAGGGGTTTTCACAGCGAGAGGGAGTTGACTACGAGGAGACTTCCGCCCCGGTGGCTAGGTATTCCTTGATTCGAGCAGTCATATCGTTGGCAACAAAGAAGGGCTGGCACGTTCACCAGATGGACGTGAAGACTGCTTTCCTTAATGGAGTTATTGAGGACGAGGTATATGTTGAGCAACTAGAAGGATTTGAGGTAGGCAACAAAGAGACGCATGTGTGTAGATTGAGGAGAGCCTTGAATGGGCTCAAGCAGGCACCTCGGGCATGGTACTCAAGGATAGACAACTACTTGAGGGAGATGGGTTTCCAACGGAGCGAGGTTGATCCAAACTTGTATTTTCTTGCAGGGGAGGTGCCTCTTATACTGGTGTTATATGTGGATGACCTATTTTTGATAGGAGATGAGCAGTTGATAGCAGATTGCAAGGCCAACCTTGTAGCTGATTTTGAGATGAAAGACCTTGGGTTGATGCATTACTTTCTTGGTCTGGAGTTCTGGCAGCAAGATGGTGTTACACATCAAAATTACTCACTTCAGTGATGACCTATTGTAGTCATTACAAGTGTTGCATCTTGGCTGCAAGTGTCACAAACATCATAATGCCATCTCGTCTATATAGTGTCTCTAACGACATCACAGAGACATTTAAGACACCTTCAAAGACTGGTTTAAGAAGGAGAAATCTTTGATAAAGAGTAGAAAGCTTTTGCCATGAAGAAAACCACTTAAAAATGAATTTTGAAGGGCAGCTCTCCCTACCCTCCTTTGCGGGAGCATTGTAGCACTTTGTACATCCTTCTGGGGGAGCGCTAGGCTTTTTAGAGGAAATTTTGGGCAACACTCCCCTACCCACTGTCAGGGAGTGCTAACGCTCCCTACCCTTCTTTGGGGGAGCGTTGCAACGCTCTGTGCACCCTTTTGGGGGAACATTGGCCTGTTTGAGCAAAGTTTGGGTTGTTAAGGAAAATCAGGGATAAATCCCCCTCATCTCTGGAGTTGGTTGGATTTGAATCTGAGGTCAAGGCTACATCTTAGGGAGGATCCACAACTGAAGGAGAAAGATCCTCAACCTATCCCAAGAATCTCTAAGGTGGTTGGGTCTCTCCAAGCTTATATAAGGAGGCCTCCTCATGGTGAAATGGAGAGATAGAGAAATAAAGAAGCACATAACTTATGATGTCGTAAGGAAGGAGAGACATTGAAGGCATCAAACTTATGTTCTCATAAGGGAGATATCATTGACGCATCATCATTTTGTGTGTGGATTATTTGAGCAAAGGGTTGGACAAGGAGAGCTGGGAGAGGCTGTTGCACCTTCATCAAAGGTCTGTAAGTATTCTCTATTGTTCTCATTAATATATATATGTGCTTGGCTTGTTTCTTTCAAGGATGTGTTTATTCTACATGAACTTGTCTCTATTAGATAGATCTGGTTTCAAGCTAATCTTAGTAGAATAGGAAGCTTGTTCTGTCTTTAATTGGATTGCAGGACTTGTCTAGGAGCTTGGGGATCAAGGCTCGACTCGGATGGTGCAAGGACAAACATCGTTAAAAAGGTACACCTTTTTTCCTTTTCTCTATACATTAGTTTAGCTAGGTTTAAAAGGATGTCAGTGACCAACGTTAGCACCCTTTCTGTCTTGGTCTTAGGAGTCTAGAGCCCAAGAGGGAATCCATTTGTATGCAGGGGGGTTTCCCTGTAACATAAATTGGCGACTCCACTGGGGAAGAAGCCTTCAGTTTTGGTTTCTTTCCTTGTTTTTGTTTTGGACTTTGCTCTTTTTTCCATCTCATCCCTGCTTTGTCTCTACTTCTTAGAGGTGTTGATTGGCGCTTTACTTCATCCCATGCACTTTGGATTTTTGAGTTTGCTTGAGTTTTTGGATTTTTGGGCATTTTTCTGAATTCTAAGAGGCTAGCGCTCCCCTGCATCTGCTACCAGAGCGATGGTGCTCCCTTGCAGGCTCCCACAGAGCGTTGCAACACTCTGGTGCCCTTGACACCAGAGCACTGCTCTTTTTCTATTAGAAATCTTGTAGGGAGTTGATTTCTGAGTCCTTTTATTGTTGATTGCATTTGCTCAGAGTTCTTACCACCTCAGTGATCCTTGTTTTGGCCTCCAAAACCTTGATTTCTGAGAATTCATGATGCTTTGTTTGGGTTTGTAACATCTCTTTCTTCTTTACTTTGAGTCACTCTTCTTCTTTCGAGATTTAGAGTCGATTTACTGCTTTTTCCTTTATCTGATGGTATGAAAGTTGTTGTAAGGAAACTCAGATATCTATGCACTATTCCATTTGATCTTTGAGGTCTTTTTCCCAAGCAATTCCTGGTTGTTCATCATCCATTGACCTTCTCCTACCTTCACTAGCAATTTCATCAATTTTCATGCATTCTTGATGAGTTTTTGCATGGTTTTTGGCTCTTTTTTTGAGTTTTTGGGAGGACCATCGCCCCCCTGTAGGCCATACCAGAGTGCCAACGCTCCCCTACAGTGTCTTAGGGAGCGTTGCAACACTCTGTGCACCCTTCTGGGGGAACGCTAGTCTCTTTTTTGAGAGTTTTTACCTTCTTTTGCTCAGTCTTTTGTAGCCTGTTTTGCAGAGCTCTTTACCCGAAGTCTGTGGTTGGTTTGTGAAGTTGTTTGGATTGGTTTTTGATGGTTTTTTATGCTTGTCACTCTCTTTTGTCTTGATTAGAGCTTGAAACCTCTTTTAGAAATGTGAAATTGCCTTTTCTAGCTGCGTTTTTGTCAGGACATTTTTTACTCTTGAATGGTTTCTCTTTCTCCCTATCATTTCTTGGATTCTTCTTCGCATTTTATTGTGTTTCTTGAATGCTTGATTGGTTGTAGGATCCTTGATTGTGTTCATGTTTGTCAGAGCAAGTTTCTTCTTGTTTTCCTTCATACCTGATTGCCTTGTGCATGTTTTGTTTGTAGCCTTTTTTCTTCGTGTCTTTTGCATCTGCATAGGACTCTTTCTCCTAATTGATAGTAGTGGAGCATTGAAGGGTTTTGTATTCACTTTCTGTATACATCAGAATCAAACAAAGAAGATAGATGCATTCTTGCTTTTGGGTAGTGAAACTAGCTTGCATTTGAGGTAGCGGGATTGCATTTTTTTTGGCATTTTTTGGGACATTGTGCATTTGCAATCATGATTGTTTTCTCCTTCTTGTAGCATAGCTTTCATTGAAATGAAAGGATTGCATATCCATCTCTTTGCATAACTTTCGAGTCGCTCAAAACACCATATTGTCCACGCCATTTTCCTTTTGAATAACAACAGCCTTAAAAATCAAGTGCTAAACTAAAAATTGATTAGACATTTTTATATTTTCTGGTAGCAAACCTACATTAGATCAGTTGTAGGGCTTTGGAATAGGTTTGAAAGATAACTTTCCAAAGCTGCAAACAAACATAGGATCTTGTGTTAGGGAGCGGTTAAATCCAATTGCTACATTTTGTCCCGGGAAGCCCTTCTCACACAAGGGTCAAACCTGAGGTCGCATTAGGACTGACAGAGTTACTCACCCTGCTTTGTTGGTCTTGGTGTAGAGATTGCGTGTATTATGGGGGTTGCTTGAAAGGTATACCCACCATGATGAGTGGAAGCCTTTCATGTTGATTTCGGGCTAGATATCCTGCCCTTACGCGTGGATCGGACTGTCGACTGTTTCCCCAGGCATCACAATTGTAGTAGGTAACCTTAGTGGCCTATCTCTTTAGGGTATTTACACAAGGTGACTGTGGAGGGGAAAGTCTTCACGGTACCTGGAATCGACGTTGGCCAAACTCACTTGGGTTCCTTGGAGGGTATACCCACGATTATGTGTGGGAGCTTGTACGAGGGCGTAAGTCCATTAAGCAGGTCGTCAATGTAACTTTTCCACCCGCTCTATCTCAACCCCTTCTCACTTTGTTCCCGCGACGTTAGATTTCATCACCAACTAGTGTGCTCATTGTGAGGTTTTGTTTGCTTGCTTGCTTACTAGATTTTTAACGTGTGCTGTTTGTTCTCCCTAGCAGAATCTAGGTTGGATCTTTATTTTTATGGCGTCAGTTCTCGGAATGACCAATGAAGAAACCCCTTTGCCAGGGGAACCTTTTGTTTTTCCTTCTTACGGAAACATTGGTCGTCCTCACATTGCTACTTTGAGCCTTCCAGGTCTCACAATTGGATTACCGGCATGGTTGTTTTCCACTTAGGTAATCTCGAATGCAGCAAGTGCTTCGGATGTAAGCACACCACCC
>JZKD02S1421535.1:728821-739075 GCA_000966675.3 Picea glauca | reverse complement strand
AAGGTGAAACCCAAATGTATTTATGAAAATGGTATAATGAAAGGTAAATGGAATAATGGAATATGGATGAATGAGAGGAATAGTGAAAGTAAAATAGGATGAAAATGTGACATTTCTGAGACCCAACATTTCCCCCCAACTGAACTTGTTGCATGTCCTCATGCAACTGTGCATACAAAATCTTTTTCTTCTCAATTTTGGCTTTGCATGATTACATTTCTTAACAATAAAAAGAATGAAAATGCCCCTCCCCCCCCCTCCCCCCAACTAATCTTGTTGCATGTTCTCATGAAACCTTGCATGGTTATTCTTTAGGACTTTTGGCTTCTTAATGAAATCATTCCATGATGTGAACTACATGAGTAACAACTGATGTTTTTAATGGTTGGTTCTTGTATGAAAACCATGAATATAAAAAATGTTGGTTCTTGTGTTAACAACATTCATTTCGTTTACTTGTTTTCTCATTGAAATAATATTTTAAGAACACTTACATTGGAAATGATAAGCCATCAATTCACATAAGAAATCATTTTCTTCATGTTATTAATCATGCCAAGATAGATCAATAGCTAGAATAAAAGTGCAACAAAGTGTAGTTCGGAAGAGACATGTTGGTCAACAATATATGAGGTGATGAATGTGAAAATGGAATCAACTAGTAATGAATACACTCCCCCCCCCCCAATTGAAGATTTTTTTTGTTTGCAAAAATGAGAGAGGCAATGGTAAAATGGTGAGGGAAGTTTCCAAATTAATCCATTCTAGCATGTAAGGAATTGCATGATTAAAGAGTAGAAAACAACATACCTCCACTTACCCAAAAAGTAGATGAACTATGCAATAGGGATGTAGTTGTTGCTGGATCAGGAAAAATGTGACTGTTGTTGTCGCTTCGAATGGATCATGGAATGTGAAGTGAAGGAATTTGAACTGTTGATCGATTGTATGAATCAAAAGATGAAGTCTGAAAGTGGAACTGTGGTACTCTCATGTGGTTGGAAAAATACTGTTGCAACTGTTGATGGGGTCATGAAAAAGTGTATAGTCTTCACCCACTGCTAAACCCGTTGGTACAATTCTAGTCATGCGAATGAATTTGTTGATGTCGAGCATGAAAACAAGTCATTGGATTACCAACCATTGATGAATTCCATTAACCAATGCGAGGAAAAATAACCATTGATGTCAATGAGTGCCAAGGTCCTAAGTACATATTGTGAAGTGCAAATAGATGTGTTGATGTCGATCCACTTGCAAGATATAACAAGTAAGGGACATTGATGTATTCCCATGATTGTTAGCGAGAGAACTTGCCATTAAGGCATGCAAGCCTCAAGGTACTCATAAGGACTCTAGTCTCTATCCCAGATAAGGTTCTTAGGTTGATGGGGCAAGACTTGTTGAGAGGTGGGCCTTAAGGAATCTCACATAAGTCAACGTGAGTTGTACATAATGATTGGTAGGAATATAGATAAAAAGATCTCAGTAGAAACAATGTTTAGGAGTAGGATAATGTAGTCATCGAAAGGAAGATGGATGGTTTTATTCATAAGGAAGAATATGAACTGAAAAATGGGGTAAACTGTATGCGACTCATAAGGGTAGGCATGTGTGAAGTCATGACACATAAGACAATGAAAGGTGGACTTCAATACTTGGATGATGAATAATATTGGAAGGAGAAGGGTAAATGATCATGTCATGGTGTAATTGGTTTTCTGAAAGATGGCGGTGTAACGAAAAATGTCATGATATGATGACAAATGATATGACATGTGCGAAACAAAGCTTAACTCCTTCAAGCTTCATGAAGCATGTTTTTTCTGAAAAGTTTTTTAATTGATGGAAAATCACTTCTGCATGAAATTTGATTGTCTTCGAACCTGTAAAAGGTTAGCACTAATCCTGCAACAAAATTGTGAGAGCATCGAAAAACATAAACTGCAGGAATTAAAATACATGCTGAGAAAATCAAATTCAAAATAAAATGAAATTTGTTCTTACTTGCCAGTCGTCGTGCATCTTTAGACAATCGTTTTCATTAAGATATGTGACTTCAAAAACATTTTTAGCACAAAAACATAAAAACATGATTTTAATGTTGTTTAAGGAAGTTTGAAATCCATTTGCAATTTTTTTTTACTTTTGTGATTTTTTTATGTTTGACCTAAAATTTTCTTTTTATTTGTGTGGTTGTCAAAAAAAACAAAAAACAAAAGTAAGCAAATTTTTATATTTGTTTATTTGTTTTAACTATCTAAAAGAGAGAAAAAAACAATAATGCAAATCACAATCGACATATTATAATAATAGAATAATGAGCCACCCACATCAAGATGCAAAGACGATATCATCTCTTCCTTCAACCATAATTATATGCAATCAACGCCCTTCCAACTATCATTATTATTACCTTCAGTTCTAGATGAATCTCTGAAGATTCCTAGAAATCACTTGGAATCATAATGAAATATAGATGACCCGATGAGTTCGAATCTCATACCTCTCACTTTGATGGTTGTTATAACTTTGACGAAGTGATCAATTCATAGAATTGAAACGTCGTCAAACCACCAGTCTGGAGGAACCTTCTGGAGTCTGGGGCTGTAAGTTTGTGGTGAAGTTGTAGGTTCCTTCGGTTGTAAGTCATTTCACCGTCGTGTTGATTCAGTTGGAAAATATTAAAGCACGAGGAACAGTCTGCCACCATAAAGAAAAAAACCCAATGTTGCAAAGAAGGAAACACCTGCAAAGAATAACTTGGATAGGATATCCATAACTGGACTATGGCTACACCACGAGTAAATCCATATACATATCTGAATGAGAGAGATGATAGCATTAATTGTCACAAAAATAGGTCTATAACCATCTACTGATATAGCATGTGCCTAATAGTATCTTTATGCCCAAAATAGGACCAATAGAGTATACGTGGTAAAAAAATAGTAGGGCAGGCATATCAATCAAAACATGTAGAAAAATATCGGGTTTTATGTACTTCACACTTCGAAGAAATATAAAGACAACTCACCAGACTCCATTCACAACAATATTAAGAAAATGAAAAATATTATGTGTTGTCCACCCGTATTTTGGAAGAATAAGGCACGTGATCTCTGAAAGTCTTGTAGGATTCTATGACCAACAAAACACGTAACAAATAATCATGTGAGAAATAATTTAGCATTGATACCTAGGTCAATAGGACAAGTGTGGCATCGATCCACATAATGAAATAATCCATAAACCTAATACACAACAAAGTCTAGTGATCATCGCTCAGGAAACACGATCCTTAATTTCTTGGGTGTACACCATAAGAAGATATAAGATCTTGAAGGGCTACCATCTGTGTGACAACATCTTCTTCATCATTGCTCACCCACATGTACTTGTACATTGTGATTGTTATGAGGGCGTAAACTATGATTTTGGTAAAATATAAATAGTTGACAACAACAAGATAAAATTGTTTGAAAAGGGGTCAATTTCACCAAGTTCGGAAATAACGTAACTCTCTCCACCACTAATGGCTCCACGAAAAAAGACACGTGTGAGTTTTTTATGAAAGGCGTGAGACGATGAAGGAGGGAATTTTGGTTTTTGCATACAATGCGTGAGTTTGTTGTATCAAGAAATAATTTGTTGGAATCTGTAACAAGAAACTTAGAGTCAAACCTTGTGAGAACCCTTGATTTGGTAAACAATGGAACTGCCACCAAATATAACGGATCCATATGCAATCTGCCAAATTATTGATTCCTATGCGGTATCATGGTATGGTGGTTTTCTGATTATAATGGGTCCAAAGTTTCAAACCATCAGACAACCAATCGATTTATAATAGAACAATATTCATTGGAATTCATTTCAGAATAATTTATGTAGAAATTGTAAATCGATGAGGTAGATTGCAAAAATGTTTATTTTTAATTGTTGTCTATGGCAAGTTGATCATGTAGAGTTGAAGGATGAAAGCTAGCGATGGGAGCGATGTTTGTAGGTTTATCATTTGCAGGTTTCAACATGGAAGGATGAAGGTGAAGGATGGCATTGTTGCCACTCAACCATAAATTTTGACCACCAATTGAGCTTGCAAGATAAGTTACTAGAGGTCAACCCCCTAGACACATGCAATTGGCACATTACCATGTATTCTCTTTTGAACAGATTTAACTGAAACAATCCTTGCTGCATTAGCCGCTTTGTTAGCAACATAAATAACTTTATTTACTCTTTCATCAACTCGAGGAGTTTCAAATTCCTTTTATGTTACTCGCCTTGCTTCCTGTACTGCATTCAATACTTTTGAATGGTTCACAACTATGTGGGATACTGGCTGAGAATTTTGTGTACTAGGAGTCTCTAAAACACCATGATGCTAGTGGCCATACTGTCTTTCACTATTTCTAAATATATACATTCCCAAACCTTCTTTTCTTCCCTCATGCCATGCACCCTTGTAACGATGGCCATTGGAAAAATGGTAAACACCAAACCCATGCATTTTGTCTAAAAAATACTCTCCAGAATAGGTATCACCATTTCGGAAGTGGTAGTATCCCATGCCATGA
The DNA here is from genome assembly GCA_000966675.3 of Picea glauca. Taxonomy (NCBI): domain Eukaryota; kingdom Viridiplantae; phylum Streptophyta; class Pinopsida; order Pinales; family Pinaceae; genus Picea; species Picea glauca. The sequence goes on along the minus strand of JZKD02S1421535.1, from coordinate 734,495 downwards.
TTGACGCCCCATTTAAACTCGCCAACATACCTACTGCCATGTTCACAAGTGTGGACAACGTAGCCATGGCTCTGCGCATTATACCACTCCCCCGTATAGACATATCCAGTGTCAAACCTATAAACCCCATAACCATGTGTAAGGCCTTGCCTATACTTCTCCTTGTAGCGACTTCCCTTGAACCTGACCAACAGTTAAAAATGAGAGACGCAGTTTAATCTATGCAAGCATGCTACAGTTTCATCGTGATAAAGTTCAAAGAATCCGATCTTTGCTTGTATAAAATTGTAGATCATATGGCATGTGGATGTTTATTTTGTTTATTTGTTCAATTAAAGTTTATTCGGTGGTTTCTATGCATTTAAAACTCATAGCATGTTTATTTCATTGCATTTTGTTTTATGTGATTAATTTTTATTTTTTATTTTTATTTTTTAGCAAATGGAGATTGCAAATTTTAAAATTGTAGATGAACAATTGATTAGGCATTTTTCTTTCATCATCAAAAAATTTAAATCCTTCTTGAAAAAATTTCTAAACATCCTACTTTTTGATCCTTGAGATCACACGAAGCACGGAGGAGAGCATACTTATTCAAAACTAAAGCAAAAATTGAAAATAACATCCTACATAATCTATGCTAATTGGAAGTTAGAAATTAATTGTGTGTAGTCAAATATCCAACGTAACCATACACACAACAACAATAATAATATATTCATTGTCAATTTTGCGAAATGAATCTAGAACATACAAAAATAAGAAAATTTAGTTGTTGTAACTGTGAATTAACTAAATAAAAACGAAAACTTTGATCTAACCTAATGCTTACTTGGAACCATTGTTCAATAAGGCTTTCATAGGCGTGATTTCCCTCCTTCAGATCATGTTGTAACTCCTCTTCATCTTCCTCGACCTCCTTCTCTAATAATTGTTCTCTGTCAGATGTGCAGGATTCTTGGAATGTTGTTTCTTCATTTGCCTCTAGAGAAGTAATTAATCTTCGACTGCTGTCAAGATATCCTCTTCCAAAGAAGAGGAGATCTTGAATTTTTCTAGGATATGAGTGACTTGTTCCAAGATTAAACTCATTGTTAAACCATCATGCAGAAAAAGAGATTCTTACAGCACCCAAAACTGAAATCTAAATGAAAAACTTAAATAAAAGCACTCTTGCTGAAACAGATAAAAAAAACACTCTTGCTGAAATAGAAAACAATTACTCTTCACACTTGTGGAAATAAAACATCTTGCTGAAACAATAAATCGCACTTGCAGAAGTTAAACACTCTTACATAAATTGAAATTCACACATGCAAGAATTGAAATTCACACTTGCAGGAATTGAAATTCACACTTGCAAAAATTGAACAATCAGGCTTTGGAGAAAACTCACTATAGTGGTCATGCAGGTTCTTACCTCATCTTACCGTTTCTACTCCCCCAAGCTGTGTAATTTAAAATATAAGATACCTACCTAGACCTTAATCCCTTTAGCACCTCCCCGACAACGATGCCAAAATGTTGGGGGTAAATATTGTTGTTTAATAAGTGACCAATCATTTAATTGTCAACTCGAGGAGTTCACAAACTTACGAAGCACATGCACAATATATGCAAGATTGAATATAATTTAACCTAATCTAATGTTGAAGCTACAATTGGAATTGAATTGTTAATCTAACGCGGGAGGCTGAAACACATGACTTGGAATTGAATTGCTGAAACACACGACTGAAATGAAATTACGTAAATGAAATTAACTTGGAAATGGAAAATTGCATCGAAGGAAAACAACATGTGAAGAGAAAGAACACAACACGTGTGAGCTCACACTAACAATAAAGAAATCTCAATTACATCACAATGATCAAATGAAAAAATAATGAAATCATGAAACTAATCAAAGAAATGACTATGAAGCAAATGACTAACTCCTACCATTGATTTCTAATCATTTTCCAATCTAAATCTAATCTCCTTCTAATCCCATAATGACTAATTACTTTCTCCTCATAATGACTACCCTCTCATGAAGAGAGAGCACTCTCTTTTATACATGAGAGCTTTGAAAAGAAGATAAGCATCTCATAATTACAGATCCATTTTTCTATCAACCAATTTCCCATTATTAAAAAATATGATCCCTTCAAATCCTCACACATATCTCTCATAAATCTTGGATAATATATGTTATCCATTCCCCGTGATCTTCTCCTTGAAATAAACTTGAATAATTATCTCCTCAAATCTTGAAATGATGGAGGAAATATTCGAGAAGTCTTTTTGAATTAATCCTTCACATATTCCTACACATTACAAAGCTCACACATTTTTGAGATATATATGAAAACATGTTGATTTTCTAATATTTAATCCTAAATTCTCTTTTAATACTAAAATCAATAAAGTGGAAAATAATAAGGTGAAACCCAAATGTATTTATGAAAACAATATAATGAAAGGTAAATGGAATAATGGAATATGTATGAATGAGAGGAATAGTGAAAGGAAAATAGGATGAAAATGTGACATTTCTGAGACCCAACAAAGGGTAATAAATATTTATATAATAGGTGGGATACCACTAGGTCTTTGTTCCTTTATTTCCAAAATTTTCCTTGTAACTCCAAAAATGATTAAATAGTATGAATATATCAACATCATGAAATATATCAAAATTAGTAACCCATTCAAAATATACCAAGTCAACAAATACTTGCATCCCCTAAAAATATCAAAATGATATGATATTTAAAGTTCCCAAAATAATATCATATGTTTGATCTCCATCGAAAATGTGTATCAAGTGTCTAATTAGAAATGTCATAATACAAATTAAAACAAATGAGGGTATTTCTTTTGAAAAAATCCTCTCTTTCCTTTTTTCCTTATGACACATTAGGCCTAAGATTAAGAAAGTATTTATTATAAGACTTCTTCTCTTCCATTTTTACTATTTCATGGTGCATGTCACTGAAGGAGATCTCTCTCTTACCGATACCTTCTTTGGTTGATTTTTGTTTGGAATGTATGGAGGAGGATTGAGATGCTTCTAAGCTAGGAGAGTTAGCATGTTTTTTTCGTTTGTCAATTTGGGGTTCATTGGGAGGCACCTTGTAATTTATAGGAGGTGATTGGGCCATGGAGGAAGTTGAGGAAACATGTGGTACTAAATGCAGAGGAGGAGGGGAGGAAGAGGGTTATCAAGCCATTGATCAATACCAGATGGAGGATTTATAGGTTTTTTTTCCCAACCATCATTAGCTAGATAGACAGGGGGATGGAGAAAATATGCAATGTTGGGACGTGTCTACAAGGGAGGATTAGGAAGTGCTGGAGGTTGTGGAAATGTTGGTTTCCCACCAAGGTTCATATATCCAGTTTGTACTAGTTGGTTAAATTCTTTGGAATCAACATCAAAGTGTATGTAAAACCTCATTCTCTTGTGTCTTCCCTATTGCCAAAATACATTTATAAATATTCCCCTTCGGCCTCTATTTCCTCTATTTCCACCTTTGTTACTACCTCGGTTGAAAAATATCATCTAATTTTCATCCTCATTTCAATTAGTGCAAAATTCTTAAATTAAAATACAAGACACAACATATTAAACATCTATTACATTTTTGTTAAATATGATTTAGCTACGGCTCTGACAATATCAGAGTAATTCAAGCATGCAAGGGAGAAATGAGTAGGAATAATGTAAACATGGAAAAAATACATAATTCGACAGACAAACTTCTCATTATTTCAATTTTCAAAAATATGAACTGTATACTCCTTTGTAAAATTATCTTCATATGAACAATCTATATCTCTTTCGAACAATGGAATGTATGTAAATGAATATATACATATATGACAGGGATAAATGATAAAGGGAGTATAATTTTTCAAAAAGTGACATGAAATGAAAGGAATGAATGAAAACTTCATGTTCAATATTCACATAGAGTCAAATACATAGACCAATACACTATTTTCCATTATAGAGCTAATAATTTGTATGGAATTCTTTTGAGAAAATTTCAAGACAATTCCTCAAACAATCACTGTGTTCCTGGATTACACTTTTCACCAAATACTACATTCTCAATCTATATATAATCTGAGTTTGTATCAACCCAAAAAAATATCAAATTTCTCATATATCATTAAGAGATCATAAGGTAGGATGAATGCCATATACAGGTTTTCCATAGTGAATAAATTTTAAATATTATCTCTTTAACAACTTCTTCTAGACAAATCTTTTAAATTACATAAACTGGAGGGAGAGAACCTGGACCTACAATGAAATATGAATAGGATAATAGGGGAATAATGTATAAAAAATGATAAAACAATGAGGGAGGAAATGCTCAGTTTATGTAATTCAAATCAAATAAAACTTTAACTCGGCTATCATGCCTTTTAATCTCATTCTATTTCCAAATATATGTATTCTTGATAATTGAAAAATAAAACCCCATATCATACTTGAACATCGAATGCCACATGAATGGAGAGTTGACAAATGCTACACAATCTCATACAATATTACTTTCTTTAGTAAACTCAGTTCACATAACCATGGCCATTCAGGACGGTGGGTTTTAAAAAAATGCAAAATGTTGGGTATGTGAGTCAACATGTAGATAAAATAGAACAATAGGCTCAGTATTATAGCCACAAAGAGAAGAAAATGAGCACACAACCGCAATATTTTTATAGAGAGCAGAGTTAATGATGAGCACAGGATGTGGTTTCTTTTATAATAAAACCAAATTAAAATAATAAGCATTACTCTTCCAAGTGAACCATGAGCTTGAACATAGTTAGAAACTTAATATGAGAATGGACATGGGCCATAATAAGAATAGTCTAGACTCAGTCGAGATAGTACCAGGTTAACAAGTTCATTTTATACCAATAGGATTCAAATATAGAAACATAGAATACTATCAATGCTGGTTGCATAGTATATTCTTTCCAGTAGTGAACAAACAAATTACAAATTCAGGTTTGAACCCAGGTAAAAAATCAACAAGTATAAAAAATAATAGATATGGGTTCGACCAATTTTCCCAATAACCCAATCTTTTTCAAATATCTTCTAGGAATAATGAAATGAACTTGGGAGAAGTAACATATACATTTGAGAACAAACATAATTGTTTTTTTGCAAGTGAAACCCACAAATGGACTCAAACATTCAAACATTTTTTCTTTTCATGAGCGAATGACAAGGAGAGAAAATACTTTCACATTCATTACTAGCCAACCAAAGCCACAACTACTTCACTTGATAACAAAATATTTTGCAAATGATGTTTATAAGCTAGTGAGTACATACCTTGTCCAAATATTGATTTAATACTATCTATGAGGGTCGAGACAGTTGCATCAACGAACAATACGAGGTTAGTTTCTCAAGTCGAGTTGTAGCTCCTTCTCCATAGACAAAAACCAAAATGGAATGACAATAACCCTATCCAACAAAGGTGATAAAATGAGGGCGTGTCAACATTAATTCCCATATCCTCTCATATTTAATACATGGCTAGCTTATTCCCCATTACATTGATATTCCAACCATCAAGTTTCAAACTATATCATATTCATATGCCAAAGCTCAAACGAGTTCCAAATTATACCTATTGTATATCAATGTTATGACAAACCATAC
>JZKD02S1421535.1:693885-712458 GCA_000966675.3 Picea glauca | reverse complement strand
CCGCGCGCAATTTAATACAATGGTTAACATATTTCAATGTATATGCAATGTAATACATTGCAATACATTGCAATGTAATATATACATAATGCGCCAATAGTTTGGGCCACCACATATATGGTCGTATGTCCAACGATATGTCCACGGGTCGGGGCTTAGCCCCGACCTGCCTCCCTTTCCAACTATCACAATATTCCAATTCAAATATTTATGCTTTGGGTTATGTAACAAGGAACATGTGCGGGTATGTTGGCTAGCGGATATGTGTTAAACCTTTACAAAGGGGGAGGTCCAGGGGTCGAACCCCGCAGACTCCCCATAAACTTTTACATATGACAATAATGCCCAACAAATGAATGACACGTGGCGCCCTTGAGTTGGGCCACGTGTCTTCACATAATTCGCCCAAATGGACACGTGTCATCATATTACTGGTCAACGAACATCCAACCAAAATGTGCCACATCATCAATATGCCACATCAGCAAGATGGTAGACCCTCCACGTGTCCGTACGGATTGTACGGACAGGTACAGTCAGCATCCCAAATTTTACCTGTTTGGCTTGGCGATCAGATCGCGATATCTCCTCCATACGGACTCCATTTGCGAAAGTAAATATACCGCCGGAATCAGGAAGACGAGACAGACGCAATGGCACTATTTTCATTTCATTCCGAGCACTTTGAAAATTGAGCAAAATTTGATCCCCTGATCATAACATCACATACAATGTCTACCCACCCAACCTATCCTGCAAGGTTAAGACCTCCAAGACACATAATCAACACTCAAGTCTAGGATTCATCATATTGATTTTGACTATTTAAGGTCTCAAGACTGGCGACTGTTCTGAGGAACAAGGAAATATATAATTCCCATAACTTTAATCTATTCCAAAGTTCAACTATAATTATCAACATTCCTTACTACAAATTCTTCAAAAATAACACAGAGAATCTGGTATCTCGGTCATCACTTCATAACACAATATATACTATTACAATAATTATTCATCTTACTAATTTAAAGGTTAGGAAAATTTTTCAATAGTATCATGAAAAAAACTTAACAGTAAAAATCAGAGATCCTTAAATAGAAAATATATCATTTATGACAGTTTCAATTTTACTTATGTTTACCTGGAATAAGTGTGACAACCCTACAGGCTACAACCAAGTAGACAAATATTTGATCTACATAAAAAATTGAAAGAGGAAATGAAAAGAAGAGAAAATCTCTCAACACATAGAGGAGATCGTAAGCTTACTCTGTACTTTATGAACTAACTGATATTGTGATGATTAAATTCTATAATCGAGTGAAATTCTATTCTGAGAATGAATTAAAAAGTTCTGTAAGAAACCTAAGTTTCTCTTTTGGGTGTCACAGTGAAAACACTTCCAAAGACAACTCCAAAAGTGTGTAGTTGGGACCCTTTAAGGCCCAAGTTCAAAAGAAAAAATGATCGATGCATAGAGACCAATCAAAGCAGACGAAGGCCTTAATTTTCAGAAGAATAAATCTCAGGAGAGACATTACGAACTTACACAAGGGAGGTGCAAAGCGTGCACACAAAAATTAGAATCTAGAGCTCAGGAGAAAAAGAACGTGCAGGGTTCAAGTGAGGAAATCAATATTTTGAAATCCTTTTGATGGAATTAGAGGACATGATTTGATTGTGAGAATTCATAATCCACACAACCGTCTGATCAGATAGGAGTAGTGCACTCATTAAACCCTGACACCTTCGGGCTTTGTCATTTCGACAGATTTGATTTATTTATATTAAGTGATCCCTGAAGCCCGAAGTCACGAAGTGAAACTACACCATAGATCGATGAGTGAATACTAGCCATTGGATCCGTAAGAGTTCGAAGATTCAACAAGTTTGAGTCCTAACTGTCTAAGAGATGATAAGATCCAAAGCTCCGAAGTCCTGGAGTAAAGGTCAGTCGTAGATCTAGTGATGAATCGAGGACCATTAGATTTATGAGCCTTCTCTCTTCAGAGGTTTGGTAATTCGGTACTTCAACCAAATTAGCGTCGTGATGTTAAAAGTTAAGGAACTCCGAGAGTCCCAAAGTCCGGAGTAAATCCTGACTGTTAGTTGATGGAAAGACATGAGCCATATATCACTAATTTATTTGGTATTCAACACTCCGGCTAGTTTAAGAGGTAGCTTCTAAGGATTAATAAAAAACATGAGTTTTGTAGTTCTGGAGTGAAGGAAAACCATAGATATAGAGATCGATCAAGGATCATTAGATCTTCGAGCTTTCATTCTTTGGTGGTTCAATAGTTCGACACTTCGGAGGAAAAGAGTTGTTGTGCAGAAGGGTGAGGAACTCTCGAAGTTCCAAATTATGGAGTGGATGAAAATCATTGATCTAAGGAGGGGTGTAAGTCGTCATATATCTGAGCCGTTCGATAGTTCAGAGATCCGGGTGAAAAAATATAAAGTTGTGGAAGCAGAGAAAAATGAAGCTCAAGAGAGATATTTTGAACTTACACAAAGGAGGCGCAAAGAGCGCACACAAAAATTAGAATCCAAAGCTTAGGAGAAAAAGCATGTGCAGGGTTCAAGTGAGGAAATCAATATTTTGAAATCCCTTTGATGGAATTAGAGGACAAGATCTAATCGTGAGAAGTTAGAATCCCCACAACCATCCTATCAGACATGAGTAGTACACTCGTTAAACCCTGACACCTTCAGGCTTCATCACTTCGACAGATATGAGTTATTTATATTAAGTGAGTTATTTATGTAACATCCTTCTCTTGTGCGCACTGAGAGAACTTATTCTTTGAGGACACTTGCATGCAAGTGATTCGGGTTATTATACTATTGTTTGTTTTGATTATGATTATGAGATCTTGTGGATTTGATGATACGTTATTTTGTTGTATTTACATAGAGGGGTCCTATTGATTGGGTTCTCCTAAGTGTGCAGGACTCTGGACATTGAGGATGAATAGGCATCGATGAAACCCCTTGGACTCCAGATCGAGTCAGGGACTGGGCTATAGGATTTGAATGTTGTTTATATGACATATGTACATATGAATATATGTTATGATGATTGATTATTATTGTTGACGTGATTCATTGATGGATGCAGGTTGATGATAGATTGACGAACATACTCACATTTGGAGTAGAGGGGTCATGCATGAAAACCATAGACAATGAGGGAGAGGTGTGGCAACAACCCTGCCACAGCCTACTAACACTCACGTCGTGGCTCGAAATATAGGTTAACGATTACCTAGTTCGAGAAGATTCACGATGCTGTGAGGGAAGACTGTGACAATCGCTCATGATGATTCTAAGGGGAACACAATAAGGTAGGGGCCTTATTCCTTAGAGCCCCTTAGTCTCCCATAAGATCACCTGGCAGAGTATTGAATCCAGGGGTTTGACATCTACCAAATTAAATTAAGAGGCAAGTCGCACCCTTGGAGCACGTAGTGCATCTTGAAGGGCATGTAATGCAAGGAAAATGAAAAGAGGTGAGTGGAACCCTTGGAGCACATTTTGCGTCCTGAAGGGAACTTCACGATTTTAACTGGAAAGTGAATAAACCTAGTCGGCCTTAAAATGAATGATGTGATAAGTAAAGTTTAATGACTAACTTTTCCCTTAAGAACTGTCGCCAAGCCTAGTAAATTAAAAACCTAGGTCCGAGTAGAACATTGGAACAAAAAAAACAAAAACAACTAATTAGACGTATAACCAGATTAAAATGGAAATGTTAATTCCTTAAGGTTCTTTTATAAAATTTTAATTCACTAAGGTTCTTTGTATAAAATTTTAATTCACTAAGGTTCCTTGTATAAAATTTTAATTCACTAAGGTTCCTTGTATAAAATTTTAATTCACTAAGGTTCTTTTATAAAATTTTAATTCACTAATATTCTTTTTATAAAATTTCAATTCACTAAAAGTTCTTTTATAACTAATAAGAGAAATTCAAACTTTAATTATTAAAGTAAAAAAAAAGGGAAATTGTAATGGAGGATTAAATTCATAAAAAGAGTAAATGGTTGTTTGTCTAAACTACTAATTCTAAACTTAGTTATAAAAAGGGGAAACTTAAAGAAAAAGTGAAACTTAAAAAAGGGGGAAACTTAAAGAAAAAGCTGAATGTCTAACTTAGTAAGGAATCTAGCATTTGAAACTTTCTATTTATGAACTCAACTAGGAATTAAGTAAGGTGTAAGTCATTTAATAATTGTAAGGGAAATTTGGGACATTGAGGAGCGTTTTTAGGAATGCTTTTAGGTGGGTGAGAGAAATAGGAATATTTAATTAATTAATAAAATTGATTTTCTGGTGGAACTAGGGGATCGAGTGACATGTGTATGGGGAGGTTTTTCAAAATTAATTAAATGAAAAAGAAATTTAATGAGAATTTGGGAAAATAATTACTTGAAAACTCTATAAAAGAGATGGCGAAGGAGGAGTATGGATGAGATCTGGCTTGCGTAACATTACGCTACTGAAATTTTATCTTGACTAAACTTTCTCTTATGGGAGTTGGGATACCCAACTTGGGCAACGAGTGGTAGTTAGACCTTGCGAGGTGAGTTGGGTGCTAGAATTCTCTGGCATTGTGTGCATGTCCCCTTTGAAGTTCAGGGGGTTTAGGGGGAAGAAGAGTACCACTAGCATTGGATGGGAGGTACCAGTGAGGTCACATCGGTTGGAAAGTGAGAGCTGGATGGAGCACGTGCGAGACAATGACTTCAGAGAATTCACATTTGGCCAAGGTATGACTGTTAAAGTTGTTACTTGCAATGAAATTTAATTTATACATGTTTATTTTTCTGTACTTGGTTGAAGATTTCATTGCCATTAGATTTCTTGCACATGCATTCCTACAGTAATTGTAATCCCTTTGTCGCTTGATTTATTTAGTAAGAACCCTTTCTATCCATTGTATCCTTTATTTATGAGTTACAGTCTCTTTGCGTGTGGCTATAATGAGCCCCAGACTCAAAACCTTTCTTGCATTCTTGTATCTCCTGCCTGTGTTTTCTTTATTCCTTGATTGTGCTTTTATTTCATTATTTTCCTCTCCACGGAGAAGATCTGGACGCAGATTATGTTTTTATCCTCTATTCTGTGATCCCTTAAGTTATTAGTCTATTCCTGAGCAGTCAGCCAGGAGCCGAATCGATTGTATTGACTCTAATCTTTAAGACTTAGAATCAAATGCCTTGCTTTCCTATGCATGGATAATAACTATAGGATCATTCTCTACCCAACAAGGAATTCTCTCCTGGGTGTTTATTCTCTCAAGTCCACCATCGTTTGTTTCTCTGCATTTGACTCTCAGAGTTGCGTTGATTCTCGGAGTTGTTTTGGTTCTTTGCATCTTGATTGATTAAACTATGATTAACCTCTATGTTTTTAATGATAATTCCCAACGTTTTAAATGGAAAAATATCTACGTTTTTTTTTTTTTATGATTTCCAACGTTGAGGAACGGTGAATATATACGTTTTTTTTTAATGATAATTCCCATCGTTTTAAATGGAAAAATCTCTACGTTTTTTATGATTTCCAGTGTTGATGAATGGTAAATCTCTGCATTTTTTTGTGATAATTTCCAGTGTTTTAAATGGAAAAATCTTTGCGTTATTTTTTTATGATGATTTCCAGCACTTGAAATGGTAAACCTCTGCATTTTTTATTGATAAATCACAACATTCACACCACTATTCTCTTGGCATTTTACACAACATGTACCCCACAATTTTTTGGGCGATTTACCCAGTATTGACCTGGCGATTTCACCCAGATTATCTCAGCTATTTACATAGTAACCACTCATCGATTTGGGGCTTGATTCTCTGTGTTTTTGTTGAATGATTAATCTCTGCATTTAATTTATATCTGCGGCAATTTATCTCTGCGTTCAACATTATCCATGCACTTAAACAAACTTAGAAATAAACTCTGCGATTCCCATTTTTAGGCAGTGATATCATGGTGGTATAGGCGATATCTGTGTTAGAAAATGATTCATCAATCAGACAACAATTATTGTGGACAATGATTTTATTGATTGATAGCATATTGATAGACATCGATTAGACAACATTTTTATTAGATAACGATTTTATTAGACAATGATTTTATTGTTGATAGCATATTGTTAGATAGCATTTGTTAGTTAGCATATTGTTGTTAGATATCATAATGATTTCTGGACAACTATTTGTAACGGATAGAAGATGATGTATATTCTAAGATGATGCGATTTCTGTTTTGTATATTCTAACATCTGGAAAAGATTATCATTCTAAGAGGATGCAATTTATTTATATTATTCTAAAAAGATCATACTATTTTTTAACTGACAGAAAATGATGTATATTCTAAAAAGATGCGATTTTTGTTTTGTATGTTAACTTCATCAAACTTATTGTCATTCGAGCTCTTTAGTAGTAATTTAATTGAATGTAGGACATATCCATTTTAAAAATATATGGTTTCAATGATGGTCATGATCCTTACTACAATGAGCTTTATTGTTTTTATATGTCAATGATTTTATGTCTATGTCTTATGACTTATGCAAACAATAGATTAATTTATTTTTTTATAGCAATTGTTCATTTATCTATCTTACATATCAGTCTTTTAACTTCTGCCACAATAGATTAAATGTCGCAATGGTAATAGATTAATGGATTAATTTCTTTGGTAATAGATTACTTGATTAATTGCAATGATAATAGTTCACTCATTCACACTTAGACATAATGATTAACAATTAATGGTTTATGGTTTATTGGTGTAATAGTTTATTAGCTTGCATAAGATTAATAGTTGAGGGTTTAATAGTTTTTAGAAAAAATGATTAATAGTCTAACAATTAATTGGTTACTATGCTCCTTGTGCCTTGAATCGAATTGTAAATGGTGGTTGATCATAGTTGTTACACCACACATGTTTTCCTTGTAGAAAACAAGAAATCCTTTGGTTAGTCACACAATTTAATTTTGAGTGATTTCACCATGCGTCTTGTCGACTTGTTGATTGAGTGTTTGGGTATAATATTCATGTATTTTTGACAGATAATTCAGTCTCCTAGCGCGAGGTATTTACCTTGAGTTAAAGGTCTAGATATGTTATGTTGCACCATGGTTATTGCCATGCCTATCGCCTTGTGACAACATGATTCTTGATCAGGAGATCATTGCACACCTTGATGAATAAATGTGAATGATAACCTGGATGGAGTCTTGTGCTTCCCGATGTGGGCGTATTGTTCGTTGTAATTGATGTTGGTACTTTGTTCTGTAATGCCTTAATAAGATTGGTTTTGCGTGCAGTAGAGGTTTCTAGTTACTGGTTGTCGAAGTCGTTGTGTCGGGTTGTTGATGTTGTCCTTTAGCTTGTAGGAGTTGTCTTTCTTGTGTCGGGTGGGTACCATTTTTATATGTCTATTGATTATCACATGTTTCATCCAGTTGCATGATGTGATAGTATGCTAGGTCGTTGTTTTCTTTTTTATGACCTGAGTGCATCATGTTCGTCATCAAGTTGTGTTGATCAATTGTTTCCGTCGTTGACTACCTGCTAAATAATAATAATAATAATAATAATAATAATAATAATAATAATAATAATTTTTTTGCACTTTCTTTGCATCACATGTAGTCATAATGATTGGGGTCGTTACATATGGTATCAGAGACAGTTCAACCCGTGACTTGGGATCACTGCGGCTTCTGTTGATTTGATAATTGATTATAATGTTGCTAATTAATTTGATTTGTGTTTGTGCAGGTAATCATGGTTAGAGGACATTGTAGAGGCAGATGATGGAGTGCTAGGGGAGGAGGCGTGATGCCTCCAGTAGAATCCATTCCCAAGGGGTCTAACCCCAAGGGAGAAGAACAGGTTATTGGGCAGGAACATATAGTTGTGGGTGAAGTGGTTGGGTTGATGAGTTACTTTCGACGGATGTCGGAGGCACTGATCAGCTATTTGGATAGAGATGAGGCCAGGGCACCATCACCCCCTGAGGGTCCACTACGCACTCCAGTCGATACTGGTAGCATTCATTGCGAACTCGAGAAGGTCAAATTTCCCAAGTTCTTTGGTGCCTCGGATGACGCAGCTGCCGAGGCATGGTTGGAGAAAATGGCGATGTGCTTTTCACTTCACGACTATACCTCCAACATGAAGGTCCGCATGGCAGTATTTCAATTGAAGGGGAGCACTCTTCTATGGTGGAAGATGCTCCTGTCGCAATTGAACATGGCCGTCAAAGACGTGTCATGGGAATTGTTCGAGGAACGGTTCTAAGAGGGGTATCTATCAGAGAAATTCATTGAGCGTCATCTCAACGAGTTCAACGCCTTGTGACAGGGCGACCATACCGTTCCCGAGTATGAGGCCCATTTCATGGTGCTTCTTTGGTATGCTCCACACCTGAATACCAAGAAAATTAAGGTCAAATGGTTCATGTTTGGCCTTAATGTCATCCTTCATGCAAAGGTTAGGATTCTGATGCCTCAAAACTTGCATGATGTTGTCCAAAAGTCCCTCATAGCAGAGGAGGATCTTATTAGTGGGGTTTAGAGCAGGGCTCTAGCGAGACCAACAGGGAAGATTTCATCTGGTGCACAACAGTGTCAGATACCAACTAGACACTCACCAAAATATTATGGCTTCCAGAGAGGATCCACTTTCACTACACCTAAGCAACCAATGCCTCAGCAACAAACTCCTTACCGAGAACCACAACACCATCAACAATGTCGACTGCATCAACAACAATTTAGGCTTGTTCAACAGAATAGACTAGGATTCCAGGTCGGTGGGCCTTCAAATTCTACTTCGGGTACCAGGAGTACTGGACCAAAGAAAGGGTGTTGAAAATGTGGGGAGACACACTACCAGTGCGATTTCCCAGTGGAGAGGACTAGAGCATTTGGATCAGCTAGAACCGCTACCGTGGGAGATTTGGGCAAGGCCCATCAGATTCATGCAGCGGTGAATAACCACTAGAAAGAGCACTAGTTGACTGTGCTCGAGATGTCAGGTACCGTCATTGACCAAACCCTTAGTATTTTGATACATCCCAGTGCTACAGAGAGTTTCATTTCTAGTGAAATGCTAAAAATAATTAAGGTAAAGGAAGTCAAACAGGATGAGTTTAGCTTTGTAAAAATGGCTTCGGGAGCCAAACATAAGGTTGGTTGGAAGGTTATGGGTTGTAGCCTTAACTTGGGAGAGTTTTTCACTAGGGACAACCTGTATGTTATGATCTTAGGATCTTATGACATCGTGATCGGTATGGACTGGTTGGAATCACATGAGGCGATACTCAACTATAAGATGAAATGGTTGAGCTTGGTCAATGATGAGGGGAAGAGACGTGTGATTGTAGGTCAAAACTAGGGAGTTTCCCTGAGGTTCATCTCTTCCTTACAACTACGAAAGAGCATGCACAAGGGCTGTAAGATTTATGCGATCCTCGTGTTAAATGAGAAGGGAGTAGCAGAAGGTATAGAACACCTTCTGACGGTGAGAGAGTTTGCAGACGTCTTCCCTGAAGAGTTACCTAGGATGTCACCGGAGAGGGAGTTGGAATTTACCATATACCTAAAACTGGGGACTGAACCGATAGAAAGAATGCCTTATCAGATGTCAACCCCGGAGTTACAGGAGATAAGAATGAAACTGAAGGAGTTGTTGGACCTAGGAATTATACGTCCAAGTGTGTCACCGTGGGGTGTGCCTATTATTTTCATACTAAAGAAGGATGGTTTGTGGAGAATCTGCATTCACTATCGTCAATTGAACAAGGCAACGATCAAGAATCAATATCCATTTCCAAGGATTAATGATCTGTTTGATCAGATGAAAGGTGCGACCGTGTTTTCAAAAATCGACTTGATATCAAGGTATCACCAGTTACAAATCAAAGAGGATGAAATCCCTAAGACCGCCTTTAAGACAAGGTTTGGACATTACTAGTTTACTATTTTACCATTTGGATTGACAAACACCCCAAGGGTATTTATGAGTTTGATGAATGGGGTGTTCCGTGAATACTTGGACAAGTTTGTCCAACTATTCATTGACAATATTTTTATTTACACTCGGATGAGGGAGGAGCATGATGAGCACTTGCGCTTGGTACTACAATGTTTACGAGAGAACAAATTGTATGGGAAATTGTCTAAATGCTCATTTTATCAATCGAAGATTCACTACTTAGGGCATGTAATCTCTAGCAAAGGTATCACTGTGGATCCACTAAAGGTCGAGGCTATTATGGAATGGCCTGTGCCGAAAAATGTCCCAGAAGTGCATAACTTCATGGGTTTAGTGGGATATTATCAACGATTCATCAAGGGTTTTTAGAAGATAGAAAATCTGATCACATAATTGCAGAAGAAGAACAAGAAGTTTTTTTGGACTGGGAAATGCATGCAAGCATTTCAGAGGTTCAAGGAGATGTTGAAAACAACACCGATACTAAAGGTCCTTGACATGGAAACAAACTTCTTGGTATGCACTAATGCATCCAAGGAAGGCTTAGGCAGAGTCTTGATGCAAGACAGTCAAGTGATCACTTACAACTCGATAAAGTTGAGAAGGCAAGAGGAGAACTATGTGACACATGATTTGGATTTGTTAGCCATTGTTTATGCCTTGAGAGTTTGGAGAAACTACATGATTGGATGCAAATTTGAACTAAAAATGCACCATTGTGGACTACAACAAATATTTACGCAAAGCGAATTGAATGCGCGACAACGACGTTGGTCGTAATTGCTTAGTGAGTATGATTTCAAGATTACTTACATAAAAGGGATAGTGAATAGAGTGGAAGATGCATTGATTCAGACACCACACATCTTTTTGGTGATTCCTATTCAGACGAATCTATGCGAAAATATTCTAACCTTACAACGCAATGATGATTGGTACAAATAGGTCAAGGATTTTATCAGAGAAAACAAAATGATGGTGCCAAAATTTGAAGGATTTGCTTTGGACAATAACAAATTATTGAGATTTAAAAGTCAAATTTACGTACCACCCAATGACAAGTTGAGGATTTTGATCCTAAATGAGGCTCACAGAGCAGTGTACATGGCTCACTCAGGAGTCACAAAGATGAGGGCAGACCTTAAACCCTTATTATTTTGGAAAGGAATGAAGGAAGACATAGTCAACTACGTGGCAAGATGTGTAGAATGTCATTAGGCGAAGGGTGAACATAGACATCCATCGAGATTACTAAATACACACGCTATTTCATAATCAAAATGGGAGGTCATTTCGATGGATTTCATTGTTGGATTGCCATTGGTGCCAAGGAGACATGACTCGATTTTTGTGGTAGTCGACACTCTGACGAAGAGTGCTCATTTTATTCCTATGTGTACGATGTATCAGGCACCTAACATAGCTAGAGTTTTCATCAGTGAGATTGTGAGGTTGCATGGTGTGCCTAAGATGATTATATTTGATATAGGATCGGTGTTTACATGACGATTTTTGACTAGTTTCCAAGAGGCCTTGGGAACCCAACTTAACTTTAGTATCGTGTATCACCCGGAGACAGATGGGAAGAATGAATGAACAAACCAAATCTTGGAGGATATGTTGCGTATGTATGTTATGGACCAACAAAAGTGTTGGGAGGAGTTCTTTCCACTGGTAGAGTTTGTGTACAACAACAGTTATCAAAGCACCATTAATATGGGGCCTTTCGAGTTTTTTTACGGGCGACCATGTCAGATGCCTTTGAGTTGGGATCGACTTGAGGATAGGGTCCTGGTGGGACTAGGAGTGATCCAAAAAATGTAAGATCAAATGTAAACAATAAGACAAAGGATCAAGGAAGTGCAGGATCAACATAAGAGTTATGTCAATGCGCATTATGTCGACTGTAGTTAGGAAGTTGGTGATCGAGTCCTCTTGCGGGTGAAACCACATAAGAGTTTGATCAAGTTTGGAAAGGGTGCTAAAATCTCTCCTAGGTTCATGGGACCTTTCAATATTTTGGAAAGGAAGGGGCTCATGGCCTGATTCTTTGAGGTGTATGCATGATGTTTTTCATGTATCTTTTTTGATACATTATGTTAGCGATCCTACACATGTTATTGACATGAGTTCCTTGCAAGTATGTGATGAGGGTGCACTCCCGGTAGAGCCAATATGCATCATGGACCATCACATTCAATAGCTATGACATTGAACAATAGATCAGGTCAAGGTCAAGTGGGACCACTATAGTCCACACTCGGCGACCTGGGAGGAAGCATATGATATGCGTCAACAATTTCCATTTTTGTTTGATAGATAGACTTATGATATTGCAATACACTTTATTTAGGCACTTATATACTATGAAAAATTGGGATGAAGTTTAAACTAAGAGGGGGTGTATGCAACATCTCGCTCTTGTGCGCACTGAGAGAAATTATTCTTTGAGGACACTTGCGTGCAAGTGATCCAAGTTATTATACTATTGGTCGTTTTGATTATGATTATGAGATCTTGTGGATTTGATGATATGTTATCTTGTCATATTTACATAGACAGGTGCTATTGACTAGGTTTTCTCAAGTGTGTAGGACTCTAGACATTGAGGATGCAGAGGCATCAATGAAACCCCTTGGAGTCAGGATCAAGTCAGGGAGTGGATTGTAGGATTTGAATGTTTTTGATATGACATATGTACATATGAGTAGATGTTATGATGATTGATTATTATTGATAACATGATTCATTGATGGATGTAGGATGATGATAACTTTCCGACCAGACTCACATTTGGAGTATAGGGGTCATGCAAGAAAACCAAAGACATTGAGGGAGAGGTGTGGTAGCATCCCTGCCACAACCTACTAGCACTCCCATCGTGGCTCAGACTGTAGGTTAACGATTACCTAGTTCGATAAGACCGACAATGTTGTGAGGGCAGACTGTGATAATAACTCATGATGATTCTAAGGGGTGCACAATAAGGAAAGGGCCTTATTCCTTAGAGGCCCTTAGTCTCCCACAAGATTACCTAGAAGAGTATTGACTCCAGGGGTTTGACGTCTACCAAATTTAGTCAAGAGGCAAGTGGCACCCTTAGAGAACATAGTGATTCTTGAAGGGAACATCGTGCAAGGAAAACAGGAAGAGACGAGTGGCACCCTTGGAGCACGTAGTGCATCCTGAAGGGCACGTCACAATTTTAATTGGTAAATGAATAAACCTAGTCGACCTTAAAATGAATGATGTGATAAGTAAAGTTTAATGACTAATTTTTCCCTTAAGAACTGTCACCAAGCCTAGTAAATTAAAAACCTAGGTCTGAGTAGAACATTAGAAAAAACAAAAACAACTAATTTGACATATAATCAGATTAAAGTGGAAATTTTAATTCCCTAAGGTTCTTTTTATAAAATTTTAATTCACTAAGGTTCTTTGTATAAAATTTTAATTCACTAAGGTTCTTTTATAAAATTTTAATTCACTAATATTCTTTTCATAAAATTTCAATTCACTAAAGGTTCTTTTATAACTAATAAGAGATTCAAACTTTAATTATTAAATTAAAAAAAAGGGAAATTATAATGGAGGATTAAATTCATAAAAAGTGTAAATGGTTGTTTATCTAAAATACTAATTCTGAACTTAGTTATAAAAAGGGGAAACTTTTTTTGTTTTTTGTAAGTGAGTGAAATCCTGTATTACTGAAAGAATTTGTGATACAAAAAAGACAAGGGGAATCCCTTGATCTGGCAAAAAGGAAACCATATCAGGGATCCCCGAGTTGCGCTATCTGAGATAACAGGGGGAGGGCTGGGCTGCCACCATGGGAAACCAACCCAGTCCTCCGGAAACTAGTTTGACAGACTAAACCATAACATATACATAAAAAATAACCAAAAAAACATGGGTATCTCCTATACTGAAAACCACTTGACCTGGGGCTGAACCTGCGCTAGTCTAAGATGATGGGATGTCTTGCATTGCCATCCTTTCTTTCCTCATTCTCCTTCCTCTACTCCATCGTGCACATCTTCCTGATACAAGTTGGTGTTCCTCTTTGGTCTGTTGGATTGATTTCCATGTGGTGGACATAGCGTAAGTAAAGGTGGAATTGGTGTGCCATTCATTCCATTTTTTCCTTTTGGATCCTCTGGTCCTCAGCTAGTATTTTTGCACCGGCCTCCAGGTTGCTAAGGCGACTCAAAATTTATATGAGCATCTTCTTGTGGTCCCCGATAGCCTCCTTGATGGTCTCTTTCCGATCAACATTCATATTTCCTATCAACATTTTGTTTGCCAGGCCTCCTCCACTATTTTGTGGTAGAGGGTTGTTCTGGGCTGCATAGCCCCTGGGCCCCTTATCCCGTCTTCTTTTTGAATTAGTTCTATCCAAGATTTTCCCTTACGTGTGGTGTTGATTTCCCTCTCCCACCTATTGATGATCACTTTTCCCTTTGGATTGACCTGCGTGAGAAAAGTACCCTTGGCTTCTCTGGTCACTTGCTCCATCCTTGTAATCCTCTAGGCGCTTTTCAAAGGTTCTTTTCCCTGGGGGCCTCTCTTACTATGGGTTTTCTTCATTCTTACCATCTTGTCTTGCTTGTGGTGGTTTTTGTCTTGGGTTATTCTCCTGTTCCTATTTGCCCCTTCTTGGTATGTAAGATGGGATCTGTAATTGCTTCTCTCCAGTCTGTGGCTATTCCTGGTGTTTCTTATTTTATGAGATTTCTCCAGTTGTAGGCTCATCCCAACAATCATGGGCCGCTCATAAAGGTGTACCTTCTGGTATTTTTTCATTATTTTGGAGTGTGTTCTCTTGGGATCCCTACCGTCATCTTTGCGTTAATCCTTTGCCTTGCACATTGTATGAAAATCATTACCACTCCCCATATCTATACTTGGGTGAGGTGTACCCATACTCGACCATTGTAAACCCTTTTGTCTTGCGTCCTTTGCTGTTTGTTGATTAACTCTTCTTCTTTCCCATAGACAACCCCTATACTTCTTCCTATTGACAAGACCGTGGTGTCGTACCTCCTCTTGTTGTGTGACCTAGATCTGTATTGTAACTTGTGTTTGGGTGGTGGGCTATCGGATTATGCATGGATCCTATGTGCCCTTCATTTATTTTTGCACCTCCATCCTCGATGTGGTCGTATGTACTTCGAATGTCATCACAGTCTTTTGTCGCTAGTTGGATGCAGTCTGTTTGGAACTAACCATTCAATATGTTACTATAGATAGTGTCTAGTTCTGGTCCTTGCTTGTTGACCCCCTGATTGGATATTTTGTCTGCCAATCCATTTGATGACCTCCGTACCCAGCGCAACTCCACTGTGCTCCCCATATTCAAGTGCTTCTAAATTTTTTGCAGGGACTATGACAGGCGTCAGTGCCTCTAAATTTTTCCCACTCTAGTACTATTTTGGAGTCTCCTTACTATGTTGATAACTAGTGTGGAGTCTCCTTCCACTATGACATTTGTCATCCCTTCCCGGCCTAGAATCTCGAGGTTGGTCTCCAAGGCTCTGAATTTTGTGACATTGTTGGTTGAGTTTCTGAGGCTCCCAACATACAGTCGGATGATATTTCCTTTACTGGCCCTGATTACTCCTCCCATTCATGTCCGTCCTGGGTTACCTTTCAACGCCCTGTCGAAATTCATCTTGAGGGAGCCTATTGGTGGTGGTTTCCAGTTGCACTAACCTACTTGGAGTTGCGGTGGCTGTCTTACCTAATTGGGGTTGCGTTCGTCTTTCAAGTGGAAGGCTTCTAGAATTCAAGAGTCCTGGTCTGTGAGTTGCACTCTTCTTTCCTAGAAGTTGCAGCTATGTACCATTTCTTTTTTCATGGATATTATTGTTTCACTACTAAATTTGAACATTTTTGCGACAAAGTTTCGTCGGAATAGGGTTGTTGTTGCGACCAAGATGATTTTTTTTTTCGTCGGTCTAGCGACTACACATGGATCTTCACCGGTATAGCGACTGGGAAAAGAAGCCTATATAGAATAGGGAAAAGTTACCATTCATTGGTCCATCCACCAAGATTAGTTGGTATAGAGATCCACTTTAGTCGCAAGCCTTGCTAGCATCTCCAAGGAAAACATAACCTTGGTCACTCTAGCGACCATAATTAGTCGGTCTAGCGACTAATGTTAGTCGGTCTAACGACCCACTTTAGTCGCAAGCCTTGTTAACATCTCTAAGGAAAACATAACCTTGGTCACTCTAGCGACCATAATTAGTCGGTCTAGCAACTAATGTTAGTCAGTCTAATGACTAATATTAGTCACAAGAGAGACAAAGACAACCCTGGAAAACTTAGTCAAGTGACCAAATGGCTATACAAGTGATGAACCTGTTCATCGCTAGAGAAACTAATGTTGGGTTTTTATAAAAAAACAAATATGCCATTCACACAGGAATAATGTTGGGGTTCTGTTAGCGATAAAAAATCAGCTGCTAATATTTCCCAAATCACATGATAAGAGGATCATTAGGTAGAAGAGTTATTTTTAAATCTTAAAGTTTTAGAGGTTTTGAGAAAGGCTCAAATTCACATAAATTCAATTAAATGAGGATTTCACCTCTAAAAATAGGCCAAAGGTTAATTTTAGCTTTCGACAGCTAAAAGGAAAAATAAACGACTAGTAAGCCACCGAAAGCTCTGAAGAGTCCAGATCGGTCTTCTTTCTACCCAGATCGTGTTTTTTCATTTCTAGAATCTATGGGAATGATCTCAAATTAAAGATAATAATTTTATTTTTAAATCTTAAAGTTTTAGAGGTTTTGAGAAAGGCTCAAATTCACATAAATTCAATAAAATGATGATTTCACCTCTAAAAATAGGCCAAAGGTTAATTTTAGTTTTCAACGGCTAAATGTGAAATTTACAGTGAAATGAGCCTCCAAAAAGATCTGACTTTCCGTGGCTAAAAGTCAAAATACACAACTAGTAAGCTGCTGAAAGCTCTGAAGAGTCCAGATCGGTCTTCTTTCTACCCAGATCACATTTTTCCGTTTCCATAATCCGTGGGAATGATCTCAAATTAAAGATAATAATTATGATAAGATAGATCATCCTCTTCATCAAGTTTTGAAGGCATATGGTAAGGGAATGAATCCAAATGGCATGTTTATTCTTGACAAAAACCCCCCAGCCATCAAAGATAGATTTCGAAATCTGTGATTTTCACCAGCAAGCTACCAAATAATTCTCCAAGTTGTGAAATTTGACTTATGATGATAATATTGGATCATTTATGCTAAAAGATCAAATTGATTATGTTTATTTTTGGTATTTCAGATCCATTAAATTAGGATCTTGAAATGTTGATGTAAAGGCTATAAAAGCCTAAGAATTCTAAGACACCAAAGGGGGGGAAAACAGTCTGAGGACTGTGGTTCTATTCTTTAAGACTTGTACATTTCATCCTTTGGATATGTCCATGAATATATCTTGACATCGAGCTTCTTTCACTTTGTCTGTTCAGTTTTCATATCCTTTCTTTCCAAGTTTATGTATACTCAATGACAGAAGGCTATCATCCCATCTCTTCGTTGGTATATTAGACTTATATACATTGCTTCTTATGTTTGTCTTTGTGCCAGATAGCTGCTGTCACCCTATCAGTGCACTCATAAGCTTAAGCTGCAAGTATTTACTTATTATGTCTGGCCATATACTATATACAAATCTTATATATGTTTCTGCTGGTATGAAGAAGTATATTACCTATCATTACTGGCCATTCACATATGCCTTTGTGTAGGTATTTCTTGCTAGCATAATAAGTCTTCTCCATGTTTTCACACATTGATTAAAACCTTCTGAGAAACATAGTTGAAAGCCTTGGTCTTTCAAGTGACCCATGTATTCCTAAATGGATGTGAGTTTATAATGTCATCTGATTTGATCCTTTTTCCTCCATGGTTTATTGATCTATTTAAGTTACCAAACTTACACCCTTCTACAGTCAGGGAGTGATTTCTTGGAGAGATAACACTTTCATTATGTACTTGGGAGCTAGCACTGGAGTCAACCCCCTAATGGTCAATACCGGTGATCCAATTTACCTTGTCATTTCTAGATGTAAGCACCATTGTGATGAGTCTCAATCCATGCTAGGGGATTTAATATCGAGCCTCAAATTGTGGAAGGTGAATCTAGAGAATTGGGTGGAGAAGATTTCACAGCAGTAGACCTCCCTAACAGAGTAGTTTGGAACTATTAAATAGAAGGAATTCCTGTTAGATGTGGAAAATCAATGCCTAAGAGAAAAATCTAGGGAACAAGAAGCTGAAATTTAGAAGCTACAATGACATGTAAAGAAGATAGTCAGCCTTCCTGAGCCTGATACAAGCCCTAGGAGGTTTATAGTCACATCCAACATATGACCAATTTTAATACATATCTCATCGAGATGGTGTAATGTCCCCCACCTCTTAGAGAGGTAATGAGGAGAATCAGTGGCCTGGGCACCCCCACTAGGTCATAGTCTCACACTGAAGGGGGGGAAAAGTCAAGAAGTTAAAAGTTATA
>JZKD02S1421535.1:642571-677058 GCA_000966675.3 Picea glauca | reverse complement strand
TCCACCGATGCCTCTGCATCATCAAGGTCCAAAACCCTGCACACTCAATAAAACTGAGTCAATAGCACCTGTCTACATCAAATAGTAAAACCTCATGTCGTCTATCATAACGCATTATAATCAAGTATAAATGTTTTAACATCAGAAAAGTCCAGATCACTTGCGAGCAAGTGTCCTCAAATCATAAGTTTTCTCAGTGCGCCAGAGCGGGATGTTATAGGTATAGGAAATATCCATGTGAGACATTGATTCATCAACCAGACAACAATTATTGTGGACAACGATTTTATTGATTGATAGCATATTGATAGACAACGATTAGACAATGATTTTCTTAGACAACGATTTTATTGTTGATAACATTTGTTAGTTATCATATTGTTGTTAGATAGCGATGCTAGTTAGAATATTGTTAGATAGCAACGATATTGTTGTTAGATGGCATAGTGATTTATGGACAACTATTTTTAACTGACATAAAATGATGTATATTCAAAGATGATGCAATTTCTGTTTTGCATATGCTAACATCTGAAAAAGATTATCATTCTAAGAGGATGTGATTTCTTTATATTATTCTAAAAATATTATACTATTTTTAAACTGACAAAAAATGATGTATATTCTAAGAAGATGTGATTTCTATTTTGTATGTTAACTTAATCAAACTTATTGTCATTCGATCTCTTTAGTAGTAATTTAATTGAATGTAGGACATATCAGTTTTAAAAAGATATGATTTCAATGATGGTTGTGATCCTTACTACAATGAGATTTATTGTTTTTATATGTCAATGATTTTATATGTATGTATTATGACTTATGCAAACAATAGATTACTTGTTTTTTTATAGCAATTGTTCATCTATCTGTCTTACATATCATTCTTTTAACTTCTGTCACAATAGATTAAATGATGCGATGGTAATAGATTAATGGCTTAATTTCTTTGGTAATATATTACTTTATTAATTACAATGATAATAGTTCACTCATTCACACTTAGACATAATGATTAACAACTAATGGTTTATGGTTTATTGGTGTAATAGTTTATTATCTCGTGCAATATTAATAGTTGAGGGTTTAATAGTTTTTAGCTAAAACGATTAATAGTCTAACAGTTAATTGGTTACTATACTCGTGCCTTGAGTCGAATTGTAAATGGTGGTTGGTCGTAGTTGTTACACCAAACATGTTTTCATTGTAGAAAACAAGAAATCCTTCCGTTAGTCGTGCAATTTAATTTTGAGTGATGTCACCTTGCATCTTGTCGACTTGTTGATTGAGTGATTGGGTCTAGTCTTTGTGTATTTTTGACAGATAATTTGGTCTCCTAGCATGAGGGATTTAGCTTGGGTTAAAGGTCTAGATATGTTATGTTGCACCATGGTTACTGCCATGCCTATCGCCTTGTGATGGTATGATTCCTGAAGAGGGGATCATTGCGCCCCCTGATGAATAAATGTGAATGATAACTTGGACGGAGTCTTGTGCTTCCCGATGTGGGTGTATTGTCAGTTGTATTTGATGTTGGTACTTGGTTCTGTAACACCTTAATGCGATTTGTTTTGTGCACAGTAGAGGTTTCTAGTTACTGGTTGTCGAAGCTGTTGTGTCGGGTTGTTGAAGTTGTCCTTTAGCTTGTAGGCATTGTATTTCTTGTGTCGAGCGGGTAGCCATTTTTATCTGTCTATTGATTATAACATGTTTCGTCCAATTGCACGATGTGCTAGTATGTTGGGTTGTTGTTTTCTTTTTCCTGATCTACGTGTGTCGTGTTCATCTTCAAGTTGTGTTGATCAATTGTTGTCATCGCTGCCTACCTGCTTAAAAAAATACACACACACACACACATATATATATTCACTTTCTTTACATCGCATGTATTCATAACGATCGAGGTCG
Source organism: Picea glauca (assembly GCA_000966675.3). NCBI lineage: Eukaryota > Viridiplantae > Streptophyta > Pinopsida > Pinales > Pinaceae > Picea > Picea glauca. Next base: position 675,150 of record JZKD02S1421535.1, on the reverse strand, counting down.
TTACAGATGCACAGAGACCAATCAAAGTGGACGAAGGCCTTAATTTTTGAAAGAACAAAGCTCAAGAGAGACATTGCGAACTTACACAGGGGAGGTGAAAAGAAAGCACACAAAAATTAGAATCCAAATCTCAAGAGAAAAATCATGTGCAGGGTTCAAGTGAGGAAATCAATATTTTGAAATCCCTTTTATGGAATTAGAGGACAAGATCTAATCGTGAGAAGTTAGAATCCCCGCAATCGTTTGATCAGACAGGAGTAGTGCACTCATTAAACCCTAACACCTTCGAGCTTCGTCACTTCGACATATATGAGTTATTTATCTTAAGTGAGCCCTGAATCCTTAAGTCATAAAGTGAAACTACACCGTATATCAGTGAGTGAATAATAGTCGTTGGATCCGTAAGAGTTCGACAATTCGACAAGTTTGAGTCCTAACTGTTTAAGAGATGAGAAGCTCCAAAGCTTTGAAGTCCCAGAGTAAATGTCAATTGTAGATCTAGTGATCAATCAAGGACCATTAGATTTATGAGCCTTCACTCTTCAGAGTTTTGGTAATTTGGTACTTCGATGAAATTAGCATCGCGATGTTAAAATTTAAGGAACTCCGAGAGTCCTGAAGTCCATAGTAAATCCTGACCGTCAGTTGATGGAAAGACGTGAGCCATATATCACTAAGTTATTCGGGATTCGACACTCTATCTAGTTTAAGAGGTATCTTCTAAGGATTAATAAAAAAACTGAGTTCCGTAGTTCTAGAGTGAAGGAAAACCATAGATCTAGCGATCGATTGATTGTCATTAGATATTCTATCTTTTATTCTCTTTGGAGGTTTGGTAGTTTGACACTTCAGAGGAAAAGAGTTGTTGTTGCAAAAGGGTGAGGAAATATTGGAGTTCTGAATTTTGAAGTGGATGAAAATTGTTGATCCAAGGAGGGGTGTAATCCATCATATCTCCGAGCCCTTCGGCAGTTCAACGATCTGGGTGAAAAAAATATAAAGTTGTGGAAGCAGAGAAAAATCCCGAATCCTAGAGATGCGGAGTAAATATCCATCGTATATTATCACATGAGGAGAATATCTGTCAGCAGTTAGATTAAATTTATAAAAGTTTACAAGGAGAATGGAAAAATAGGGTTAACCTACAACTTTCGGTCAACCTCGCTTAATACCGAATTTGACTAGTAACAATCTATGTGAAAAGCAATGTTGAAGCTCAAAACCTCTGAAGCACCGGATTCCCAAATCTCTGAATAATGCTCTTTTGGCCAGTTCTAGGTTCTAGCCCATGGTCACATGCATGACTCATCAAGGAAAAAGGGCTAATGCACTACAGGTTAAACAAAAAGTCAAACTCTAGAAACTTTTAATAGGTTTCTCTCAATCCCGAATTTTTTTGGATTCAAACTAAAAATAAACACAGACATCCATACTACATATACTTCAGATTTATCAACAAATTCGAAAGAGAAAAACATGATATAAAATCAGATTTGACGAAATTCAATAGAGGTCCATACTACAGTGAAATTGAATTGACGTAAGTGTTAATAGAAAAATGATACAAAGTTTTTGATCTAGAATGAAGTTCGACAAAGGTCCCATCATATGAATTCATTTGGACTTAAATGAAATTAAATAGAGAAACTCATGATGTAATTTCAGAACTAAATCCTTGGTTTACCAGCGAACAATGCACTGCTAAATTTCTAAAGTAATCTCAACTAAAAACTCTGATCATTCAATCTTAAATATAGATAAAATACAAATTTTAGAACATATTCCATTCATAATATAAATTCGAATTTCACAATGAGGATCAAGACACCCCAATTTAGAGAGCGAAAAATGTCCGAAATTACAATGAAAACTTAAATATAAACACTGTAAATATTATTCATGGAAACAACTGTAATTTAAAAATATAAACTTTGAGCTAATATTCGTTGACAACAATTGTAAAAATTTGGCATTCAGGCTTTCCAATGATTCTATAGTGACCCTATCAGTCTAACATACTACAACACTAGTGCTACAAATAAATTAAGAATATAAAAATATCGGGACCAATGAAAGTTGTGTAATGGAGATTCCCTTCAAAGCCTTTCTCTCCTTCCTTTATTTCGCTTTCTAATCACATAGACTTCACCGGTACCTCCCAGCCAATGCTATGGGTACTCTTCTCCCCCCTTATCCCCCCAAGCTGCAAAGGGGCCACACACAAGAAACCAACAAAAATAGCTCCAAGACTTTCCCTCGCAAGGAAGAGCTTCCACTCTTTTTACAATATTGGTATCCCAACTCTCACAAGTAAAACACAGTCCAATAAAAATTTGGCAGCATAACAATGCTTAGAAAATCAGATCCGTTCCCCTTCTACCTTATTTTTTTTATATAAATTTCTTCCCTGACACATGTCCTCATGCATAGATAATTAACCTTTTATTTAATTTTAATTTGGATTATTCACTCACACACTTGTCATATTCTCCCCAAGTTACACCAGTATTTACCAATTTTATTTTATTTAAAAAGGTCAAATTCCCTCACATTCCTCAACATGTTCCTATTTTCATTCCTAGGTGTCCCTTTGTTCCCCAGATTCTCATTTAAGAAGTGTCTCCTAACTAGATCTTAGTTGGAGTTGGATTAGGAGTCCTCCTCTAGTTAGACTACTGTAGTTTGAATCTAGATTCTTTTCTATGTACACCCAACCTCTCAAGTTATTATTTATTTCTATTTAAAAATTCCTTTTTATTAAATTCATGCACACATGTGCATTTCATCAAATATTTATATTTTTACCACCTTTTTCCTAGTATTATATTTATCCCAATTTTCATATTTTATATAGTTCCCAAATCAAACTTAGACTTAGGCCAATTATTAGACTTAGGATTTGACTCTTGTTAGAATTTTCAATTAATAATCTATTGTTAAATTAATTAGTTAATCCAACAAGGTCTAATTATTTCAATGTCTTCTAGGACACCTAGATTTATTGACTTCAATTTTTAAACTACGCGACGTGCCCTTCAAGACAAACCTTCGTTCTTCAAGGATGCCACTAGACTTAGACTTGTTTTGGAATTTTTACGACCCTTGGAGTCAACACTCTAGTCAGTCAAACTTGTGAGAGACTAAGGGATTCTAAGGAATAAGGACTCTACCTTATTGCACACTCCTTAGAAATATTCGTGAGCAATTGTCTCAGTCCGCCCTCATAGGATTGTGGACTTTTCGAACTAGGTAATCATTAACCTACCGTTCAGACCACGGTGGGAGTGCTAGTAGGTTGTGACAAGGATGTTTTCACACCTCTCACTCAAATGTCTATTTTCTGTGCATGGTCCCTCTACTCCTTATCTGAGTTGCATTAACAAGCATCGTCAAGCCTCCATCGTCTAACAAAAACACTGTAAATAATTCCATATACATAAATCATTCTATAATCAATCATACCTCATATGTGCATGAAATGAAATAATAAATATATACAATCCACTCCCTTACTCAATCTGGATTCCAAGGGAATCCATTGATGCCATCATCATCATTTACTTGTCATGTGTCCTGCACACTCAGGATGACTCGTCAAAAGCAAATGTGAATATATATACATCAATATAATCAATAAGCCATAACACTTCAACATCATCATATATAACCCATAATATGAATGAAATCACACAGTACCATGGATCACTTGCAAGCAAGTGTGCTCAAAGAATAATTCAATAATAGTGTGCTCAGTAGAGAGGGATGTTACATACACCCCCTCTTGTTTTAAACTTCATCCCAAAGTTTGTACAATATATATAAAAGTGAGTAATAAATGTATCTGGCATAGATATATATGTCTAATCTATCAAACAAGTAAGGAAACTGTTGACACATCTCAAATGTGTCCTCCCAGGTAGCCAAGTGTGGACTATAATTTTCCCACTGAACCTTGACCTGATCGACTGTTCGACACCATAGCTATCAAATGGGATGGTCCAAAATGCGGATTGGCTCTGCTATGAGAGCACCCCTGTCTGACACCTGGAAGGAACTCATGTCAATAACATGTGAAGGATCACTAATATAATGCCTCAAAATAGATTCATGAAATACGTCGTGCATACGCCTCAAAGAATCAGGAAAGGCTAGTTGATAAGCCACATGTCCTTTCTTTTCCACAACTTCGAAGGGTCCCACAAACCTAGGAGAGAATTTATCACCCTTTACAAACTTGATTTAACTCTTGTGTGATTTTACCCACAAGAAGACTCTATCGCCAACTTTGTAACTGCGGTCAATAAAATGCGCATCAACATAACTCTTCTGTCAATTTTGTTCTTCTTTAATCCTCTTTCTTATCGATTGCATATGTTCTTCCATTTATTGTATCACTTCTGGTCCTACCAGAACCCTATCCTCAATTCAATACCAACTCAATGGTGTCCGACATGGATGCCTATAAGGAAACTCAAATGGGGCCATATTGATCGTACTTTGATAGTTGTTATTGTATTCAAACTCTACTAGTGGCAATAATTCTTCCCAACATTTATGTTGGTCCATTACATACATACGTAGCATATCCTCCAAAATCTAGTTTGTTCTTTCTGTTTTCTCATCTGTCTCTAGGTTATAAGCTTTGCTAAATTTTAGTTGTGTTCCCAAATCCTCTTGAAAAATGGTCCAAAACCATCCTGTAAACACTAATCCTTGATCAGATATGATCCTTCTTGGTACACCATGTAATCTTACAATCTCGGTGACAAATAGTCTAGCTATGTCTGGATCCTGATACATTGTACAAATAAGAATAAAGTGTGCACTCTTTGTCAGAGTATCAACTACCACAAATATCGAATCATGTCACATTACTGTCAATGGAAATACAATGATAAATTCCATCAAAATGACCTCCCATTTCTATTCTGGAATAACATGTGGCTGTAAAAATCTTGTTGGATGTCTATGTTCAGCCTTCACTTGCTAACATTCTAGACATCTATCCACATAACTAGCTATGTATTTTTTCATTCCCTTCCAGAAGAATAAAGGTTTAAGGTCTTCCTTCATCTTCGTGACTCCCGGATGAGCCATGTATACAACTCGATGAGATTCATGTAGAATCAAACTTCTTAATTCTTCATTAGGCGGTTCGTAAATTCTTCCGTTAAATCTAAATGATCCACCATTGTCTAGTGAATAACATTCATACTTCGGTACCACCATGGTATAGGGTCCAATATTATTCTTAACTTCTTTATACAAATCATCATCGAATTGTACAACTAGAATCTTTTCTTGAAGATTCGTCTTAAAAGGTAATACCAAAAATATGTGTGGTCTCCGACTCAACACATCTGCTACTCGATTCATAGTTCTTTTAATGTAAGTAATTTCAAAGTTGTACTCACTAAGTAATTCCGACCAACGCCTTTGTCGCGCATTCAGGTCACTCTATGTAAAAATATGTTGCAATCCACAATGATCTGTCTTTAATTTGAATTTTTGTACAATCAGATAATGTCTGCAAACTCTCAAGGCATATACAATTGCTAATAATTCCAGGTCATGTGTTGCATAGTTCTCTCCATGTTTTCTCAATTTCCTCGAAATGTAGGTGATCACTTGATCGTCTTGCATAAAAAATCCACCTAAACCTTCCTTGGATCCATATGTGCATACCAATAATTCCTTGTCCATGTCAGGGAATTTTAGTATCGACGTTGTTGTCAACAACTCCTTGAGATTTTGAAATGATTCTGCACATTTCTCAGTCCATACAAACTTCTTGTTCTTCTTCTCAATTCCGTGATCAAATTTGTTATCTTCAAAAATACTTCGATGAATCATCGGTAATATCCTGCTAAACCTATAAAAATACATATTTCTTGTACATTTGTTGGTTCTATCCATTCCATAATAGCCTCCACTTTCACTGGATCCACAAGGATACCTTCACCATATATGATATGTCCCAAGTAATGAATCCTTGATTGGTAAAAATAACATTTTGATAGTTTCCTGTACAATTTGTTTTCTCGTAGACACTATACGACCAATATTAAATGTTCATCATGCTCTTCTTTCATTCGAGAATAAATCAGTATGTCATCAATAAAAACTTGAACAAACTTTTCCAAGTATTCAAGGAACACCCCATTCATCAAACTCACGAATACTCCTGGGGAATTCATCAATCAGAACGGTAAAACTGTAAACTCATAATGTCCAAATAACATCTTAAAAGATTTTTTAGGGACATATTCCTCTTTAATCTGTAACTGGTGATATCCTTATGTCAAGTCAATCTTTGAAAAAACTGTCTCTCATTTCATTTGATCAAATAAATTGTTAATCCTTGGAAATTGATACCGGTTCTTGATCGTATCTTTGTTCAATTGACGATAGTCAATGCAAAGCCTCCAAAATCCATCCTTCTTTCTAACAAAGATCAAAGGTGAACCCAATGATGATACGCTTGGACGCATCAGTCCCAAATCCAACAACTCTTTCAATTTCATTTTCAACTCCATCAATTCAGGCGTTTACATCCGATAAGGTGTTCTTGCTATCGGTTCAGTTCCAAGTTTCAAGTCTATTGTAAACTCCAACTCTCTTTCAAGAGGTAAACTTGGTAACTCTTCTGGAAACACGTCTACAAACTCTTGCACTAAAAAAAGGTTTTCTAGTCCTTCCACCTCACCCTTTTCATTTAGTGCTAAGATTGCATATAAATTGCATCCCTTGCACATACTCTTATGAAATTGTAGGGAATAAATAAACCTCAAAGACACTCCCAAGTTTCTTCCTACAATCACCTTACTTTGTCCCAAATCATTTGTCCAACTTAACCATTTTTTCTTACAATTAAGTATCGCATCATGTGATTCCAACCAATCCATACCAATCACTATGTCATAAGATCCTAAGATCGTGACATAAAGATCCACCTTCTTTACAAAGTCTCCTAATTTAATGCTACAGTCTGTAACCTTTCCTCAAATCTTTTTTTTGGCACCTGATGCCATTTCTACGTATCTGAACTCGTCTTGCTTGAACTCCTTCACCTTAATTCTCTTCAGCGATGCACTAGAGATAAATCTCTCTGTAGCAGCTAGATCTACCAATATACTGTAATTTTTCTATAGGATTGTACCTGAAGTCTCTAGCAAAATGGACTAGTGCTCAGCCTGGCGGTTGTTCACCACTGCATGTATCATGTGGGCCTTGGCCAAATATCCAACTGTAGTGGGTCCTGATGATCCGATTGCTCTGGCCTTCTCAATTGGACAATATCGTTGGTAATGTGGCTCACCACATGTCCAACATCCACTTGTTGTTCCACTTCTCCTAGTCCCATAAGTAGAAGTTGTTGGTCTAACAACCTATGATCCCTGTCTGTTCTGTTGAACATGACTAAACTATTGATGTTGTAGATGACGTTGTTGTTGTTGCTATGGTCCTCTGTTGAGGAGTCTGTCTATGTGGTGTCATGAACATAGGTACTCTAGGCATATCATGATGCCCTGAATCCTTTCTGGCTGGTGTCTGATGCTAATGCGCTCCCAGTGTCACCTGTACAATCTATCTAGAAGGATTCCTGCCCTGACCCCCGCTATTCATCTCTTCCTCAACTATGATGGCTGATGGGTAAAATGTATACCTTAATTTCCCTCGATTAAATTATCGACTGAGGTAAGTAAAATTTGAGTTGTAACACAATATGTGTCAATATAGAAAGGAAACTAACTTCTTATGAGGTCTGGAAAGTGAATTATCTAGGAAAGAGAATGGTTTACCCTAAGGATCAACACTATATTTTCAATCTACAATTTTAAAAGACTATAAACAAGCTGAAATCTATTTGGATAGTAAACTTTATTTTAAATGTACATAGTAGTCTATGATTATGAACAATGAACTCATTACTCTAAGTAAGCGGTCCTTGAACAAAAGTAAGTTATCTTTCCTTAAAAGAAATCCTTTGAAGTGAACTCTATTCTTAAAGAAAAAATTCAAGATTAAATCAAGAACTCATAGTTACTTCTATTCTACAGAAAATAAACAACATCATTACACTAATATTACTAACTGAAAGTAAACAACTCTAATTCACACTATCCTGCTGAAGAAGGAAAACAACATGATGCAAACCTGCCCTCGACGGCCCGGTCGCCCCACCAGGACCTTCAATATATCGGCCCGAAGAGTCGACGGCTCTTCCAACTCCCTCAGGAATTCTTCTTACCCACAGTTTTCTTGGCAATCTCCTCTTCGCGTATCGGGAGATCGGGTCTCGCGATATCGCGAGGCTTGCAACACTGCCCTTGTGCAATCAATCACCGAAATCCCAATTCCCGATGGTCAACGGTCAATACCTCGGGATATCGCCACTCGCAATGCCGAGTCTTTGTATTTCGGAACCCCAAGTACCGAGGTGCCGATGCCACGTGTTATACTCCACACAATCTCCGTGGGACCCGTCGCAACTCGCGCTCTCGCGATTTCTCCGTGCTCCTTTCGACTTTGCAACCGTAGAAATATCGAGTCCCGACTCTTTGGGATCTCGTGCCACCTGTCCCTCTAATGATCAACAGCTCCGATTAAATCGGGGGATCGCGATTCGCGATTTCGACGTGCATGCAACTCTTGCACTCACCAACCCCGATATGCCGATGCGCGATGGTAGACGGATTATACTTGCGCTTGGAATTCTCTTCCTTCCAGAAGTTCAAGTCGTCCGTTCTCTCCCTCTTGAAGAGTTCTTCTTGCTCCCAACGCTCGATTCTGTCCATGCTCCTCCGGGGTCTGTTCTCACAACACCTATAAGGAACTATCCCTCCTGAGCTTTCTTTCTCTCTCTCTCTCTCTCTCTCTCTTTCTAACCCCTTCAGAGGTCTTCTCGAATATGCTCCCCGTACTCGACCTTCAACCACTTTCCTAAGTGCTGAAGTCTTCCAGGTTCTGTGCGCTTTCCGTCGTAGCTATTCCCGGCCTTATCCTTCTCAGACTTGCTACTGAGACTTCAATCCAACCTACACTCACCTGCACGGTTCGAATTACCCAATTCACTCTGGGCGAAATGAGAACAAAGTTCAACTGTTTAGCCTCCTCAACGCACTCGATGCAGAGGAATTCCACTGCACTCTATGCAGGAATCTCCTGGCTCAAACAGAGAAACAATTGAAACTCATTCACTCATTCTCTCAGGTTTCGAACCTAGTATGCAATCACATATGCATCATATAAAAGATAAGCATAAAAAGAAGCAAACATGCACAAGCATAATATCAACAATACACAGAGATCAAACACATCCATGGAATTGAATCAAAGTCTTTCCTATTAATTCAATGTCTGTACATGGAAGTTCTTCACGAACTCTCTGGTCTGCTCCTCTTCTTCTCAGAATGCTAATGCTGAATAATCTAATGCTAACCTACAATGATACAAGGGAGGGTGTCTATACTCCATTTTCCCTCTCGAAAGTAAAACCTGTCTAATCTACAGTTAACTCCTATCCACCAGCATTAAAACTATTAAATGCCTTCTTATCTATATTACAATACAAACGCGTCGGCTTTGAATGCCTTCCTTCAAACGATGGCGCAACGATATTTTCAAAGTAATTCAAAAATCGTATACGCTGGTGCTGTCCAGCTGTTCCTCTCTTCCCTCCACGCTGGCTCGCTTGATTAAGTCGTAGATGCTCCTGCATCATACTCCTCGGCTCAAAAGATTTCACGGGCTCCTGTCCATGAGCTGCTGCACTGTGTGTCCATGCTTTTGTATAACGGCCTTTATTTCCCAGCTGGCATCCTCCACTGGGTGGTTCTTCCATTTCACCAGGTACTCAAAATATTGCTTCCTCCTGGTCTTCTTGCCTGCTCGTTTCTCCAGTATGCACTCCATCTGTGGTTTCTGTGCAACTGGTAATTGTTTTTGCCACTGGATCACTGGTTCTTCAGTTCCAGTGTCTGCTTCCTTGGCCCTGTATGGGTATAAATCCGAAACGTTGAAAATCGGAGATATCCCAATGCCCTCTGGCAACTCAAGCTCATATGAATTTTCTCCATACTTTTTCAGGACTCTGCATGGTCCAATCTTCTTTATCTTGAGCTTGTTGTACGTTCCCCTTGGGAACCTTTCCTTCCTTAAGTGCGCCAGAACTATGTCACCAAATTCAAACTGAAGTTGTCTCTTCTGTTGATTGGCTCTGCGCTTGTACTCTTGGTTCAACTTCTGCAGTCGATGCTTCACCTCTGCGTGAAGTTCTTGCATCGCCTTGGCGAACTCTTCAGCTCTCGCGCTGCTAGTTTCAGCCTGTTCTGACTCCCTGAGCTCAGAAACTCCCCTCGGTTGTGTCCCATACAAAATTTGGAACGGGCTCTTACCTGTACTTTGATTCACCGAATCGTTGTATGCAAATTCGGCCTGTGGTAGGATCTGATCCCAACTACTGTGATGCTCTGTCACCAGGCTCCTCAACAGATCCCCCAAGCTTCTGTTGACTACTTCGGTCTGTCCATCTGTCTGCGGATGGTATGCTGAGCTGAACGCCAAATCAGTCCCCAGATTCTTCCATAGCGTCCTCCAAAAATGACCTATGAACTTGGTATCCCGATCCGAGACTATGCTCCTCGGCAATCCATGCAATTGCACAATCTCTTTGAAAAACAAATTCGTGATGTGTGTCGTGTCGCTTGTCTTATGACACGGAATGAAATGTGCCATCTTTGAAAACTGGTCCACCACCACAAAGATGGAATCAAATCCTCTCTGATTTCTCGATAAACCCAACACAAAATCCATACTAATGGCTTCCCATGGCCTTTCGGGTATGGGCAATGGCTGATATAACCCAGCATTCTGCTTTCGGCCTTTTGCATGTTGACATATCCTGCACCTATCAACAAACCATTTTACATCTGTGCGCATCCCTGGCCAAAAGTACGATTCGCTCAGCTTGGCGAATGTTTTGTCATGTCCAAAATGACCTGCTAAGCCCCCGCTGTGCTTCTCCTTTACCAAATTCTCTCTCATAGAGCAATCTGGAATGCACAATTGATTTCCCTTGAATAGCAATCCATCCTGTATCAAGAAATCTATCCACGGGCTCCTATCCCTGAGCACCGGATTCTCGGTTGCCTCATAAGCTTCCCCGAAATCAGCATCACCTGCATACATCTCCTTCAGGTTCTCAAAACCCAGCGTTTTGATCCTGAACTCCTGCAGCAATAAACATTTTCTACTCAAGGCGTTAGCCACCTTATTCGCAGTCCCCGAAATGTGCTTTATGACAAAGGTGAAATTCTGCATGTATTCCACCCACTTCGCATGCTTCTGATTCAACTTTTCCTGTTGACTTACGAATTGCAATGCGTGATTATCACTATATAGCACAAATTCCTTGGGTATGAGATAATGCCTCCACTTATTCAATGCTTGGACAATGGCATAGAATTATTTATCATACGTGGAGTACTTCAACTTCGCATCATCCGGCTTCTCGTTGTAATAGGCCACAGGTCTGTCATCCTGACTCAGAACCCCTCCAACAACATACCCGCTGGCATCACACTTCACCTGGAAGGTCTTCTGAAAATATGGCAGCACTAACACTGGCTGCTCTGTTATCTTTTGCTTCAACTGATTGAAGCTTCTCTCAGCCTCGGTTGTCCACTGAAAAACCTTGTGCCACTTTTTCACAGTGTCCATCATTGCGGCGCTAATTCCACTGAAGTTACGAATGAACTTTCGGTAGAAACTAGCAAGTCCATGGAAGCTTCTTACCTCAGAAACATTCATCGGCGATGGCCACTTCCTGATCACATCAACCTTCTCAGGATCCATCTTCAATTCATTCGCCGATATTACAAAACCCAGATATACGAGTTCTGTCTGCATGAATGAGCACTTCTTCAAATTTATCAGTAGTTTCTCCTGCTGTAGCCTTCTCATCACAATGGCTAAATGCCTAAAATGCTCATCCTTGGTCTTGCTGAAAATCAATATGTCGTCCAGGTATACGACCACAAATTTGCCTATGAATTCCCGCAAGACTTCATTCATCAGCCTCATGAATGTGTTTGGCGTGTTTGTTAACCCAAACAGCATGACCAGCCATTCGTACAAACCCTCGTTTGTCTTGAACACTGTCCTCCATTCATCTCCCTCTCTCATTCGGATCTGATGATATCCTCTCTTGAGGTCTACCTTGGAAAAGTAATTTTCCCCGCTTAGGAAATCCATCAAGTCGTCCATTCTCAGCAATGGGAACCTGTACCTGATGGTAATCTTGTTAATTTCCCTAGAGTCTATACACATCCTCCATCCTCCATCCTTCTTTGGACTCAGCACTATTGGAACAACACATGGACTAAGACTCTCTCTGACCAGTCCCTTATCCTGCAGATCTTGTACCTGCCTTTTGACCTCCTCATTCTCCTGAGGTGTCAACCTGTACGATGCCTTATTTGGTAGACTTGCTCCGGGTATGAGGTCAATATGGTGACTCACACTCCTCATCGGTGGAAATGAACGCGACAGTTCATCCATGATGATATCAACAAACTCTCCCAGCAGTTGCTGAATCTCTTCTGACAAGTCATCCACTCTTGTGCTTGTCAGGACAATTCTCGGCTTTCTGACAACAAAGAATTGTGGATCTTCATCTTTCTCCAGCTCCGTGAGAAGTTCTTTTCCACTCATGAGAAGTATCGTGCTGATCGTTTCAGGCTTTACTTCCTTATCTTTTATCGGTAGCAGTTTATGACTTCTTCCATCCTTCTCTAAGGTGTATGTGTTCATCCTCCCGTCATGAACAACATTCCTATCATACTTCCATGGTCTACCCAACAATATATGGAACACGTCCATGGGAATAACATCGCACAGAATCTCATCATGATAATTCCCAATTTTAAATTTAACTAAGCATTGTTTATTGACACTTACCCGGTGTCCTTTCTGTAACCATGAGACTTTATATGGGCTCGGGTGCTTAGTTGTCGTCAGCTCCAATTTCTCAACCATCTCGGTCGCAACGAGATTGTCGGTGCTCCCACTGTTAATGATGACTTTTCATTTCCTGTCCTGGGCTATACAAGCCATTCTGAATAGTCTGCTCCGCTGCACTGAGCTACCCACTTATTTCTCAGGTGCTAAAAGAATTTTGTGCGTCCCCAGCGATCTACCGCTGTCAGCATCCTTGCTCTCGACATCACGCCTCTGCTGCACCTCAGCGGTGTGAGATTTTCCTCCGTCCATTTTCCTGTCTGGACAGTCAACGGCCTTGTGTCCGTCTTTACCACACGTGAAGCATGTGATAACTCCTCCTCGACCTCTGCCTCGACCTCGGGTACGAGGAAATGTGTTCATGTCATCATATCCTCCTTGCTGATCATTGTGTTGTCTCCTTGGCTCAAAATTTTGCTGCCTCTGCTGTGAGGTTCCACCTCTTTCAGCTTTTCCCTCAGGTCTCCTCCAATCCTCCTTGGGATTTTGAGCTCTCTCTGGGGCAACAACTTTGCCTCTGGGTTGGCTTCTGCCTCACCCTCGCTGTACCTGCTTGCGGCTCAGCTTTTCTTCTGCCTTCAGAGCCATCTGGTATGCATCCTCAACTGTGCATATGGTAACCATGCTCAATTCATCCTGTATGTCATACCTGAGACCATTCAGGTATCTGGCCACCTTATTGACATCACTCTCCTGATGACCAGCTCTGATGTTGAGCCTGTAGAACTCCTCAGTGTATTCTCTCACCGACATCAACTTCTGCCTCAGGTTCTGCATGCGCCTGAACAGAGTGATCTGGTAGTCCCTCGGAATGAACTTCGCCTTCATCTTGGCGATCATCCGATCCCAACTTTTGATCTTCTATTTGCCTCGGGAACGTCTCTCTGCTTGCAGTTCGTCCCACCATAAGGCTGCATGTCCTTTCAACTTCGTGACAACATGTCTTATCTTCTTGTCCTCTTCGATATCTTCATAATCGAAGTAGGTATCGAGTGCTCGGATCCAATCCAGCAACTCCTCTGCATTTAGACTTCCCTCATAGATGGGAATGTCCATCTTTGTTTTGGAGCTCATCCTCGAAATAGCTCTTATCAACCTCTCTGTTGACGCATCTTCTGCTGTGACTTCTTCTTCAGCATGTCCAGCTTCCTCTTCGATCTTAGGATCACTGAACTCTGCGGCACAAATACCACATCTCTGGGTAGTCTCCATTTCTTCGAGTCTGGCTCGAAGATCTCTCATCTCTCGCTCTATTTCAGCATTTCCTGCTAGCCTACCCCTTCTTCGCACGTCCCTGTCTTCCCGATCAGGTGACTGCCTCTCCCTTCCGGGTGGCATTGTATCTTCTTCTCTCTGCTATCTGAACGAAGAGAACTCTAACTCCGGCTCTGATACCACTTGACGCAAGTCATGTGTATCAGAGTATCCTTCTTTTCTCCTTTCGCCTGAAATATACAGACAGTTTCAGGCTCTGATACCACTTGACGCAAACCTGCCCTCGACGGCCCGGTCGCCCCACCAGGACCTTCAATATCTCGGCCCGAAGCGTCGACGGCTCTTCCAACTCCCTCGGGAATTCTTCTTGCCCACAATTTTCTCGGCGATCTCCTCTTCGCGTATCGGGAGATTGGGTCTCGCGATATCGCGAGACTTGCAACACTGTCCTTGTGAAATCAATCACCAAAATCCCGATTCCCGATGGTCAACGGTCAATACCTCGGGATATATCCATTCGCGATGCCGAGTCTTTGTATTTCGGAACCCCAAGTACCGAGGTGCCGATGCCACGTGTTATACTCCACACAATCTCTGTGGGACCCGTTGTAACTCGCGCTCTCACGATTTTCCAGCGTGGAGGGAAGAGAGGAACAGCTGGACAACACCAGCGTATACGATTTTTGAATTACTTTGAAAAGATCATTGCGCCGTCGTTTGAAGGAAGGCATTCAAATCCGACGCGTTCGTATTGTAATATAGATAAGAAGGCATTTAATATTTTTAATGCTGGTGGATAGGAGTTAACTGTAGATTAGACAGGTTTTACTTTCGAGAGGGAAAACGGAGTATAGACACCCTCCCTTGTATCATTGTAGGTTAGCATTAGATTATTCAGCAATAGCATTCTGAGAAGAAGAGGAGTAGACCAGAGAATTTGTGAAGAACTTCCATGTACAGACATTGAATTAATAGGAAAGACTTTGATTCAATTCCATGGATGTGTTTGATCTCTGTGTATTGTTGATATTATGCTTGTGCATGTTTGCTTCTTTTTATGCTTATCTTTTATATGCTGCATATGTGATTGCATACCAGGTTCGAAACCTGAGAGAATGAGTGAATGAGTTTGAATTGTTTCTCTGTTTGAGCCAGGAGATTCCTGCATAGAGTGCAGTGGAATTCCTCCGCATCGAGTGCGTTGAGGAGGCTAAACAGTTGAACTTTGTTCTCGTTTCGCCCAGAGTGAATTGGGTAATTCAAACCATGAAGGTGAGTGCAGGTTGGATTGAAGTCTCAGTAGAAAGTTTGAGAAGGATAAGGCCAGGAATAGATGCGACGACGAGCGCACAGAACCTAGAAGACTTCAACACTTAGGAAAGTGGTTGAAGGTCGAGTACGGGGAGCGTATTCGAGAAGACCTCTGAAGGGGTCAGAAAGAGAGAGAGAGAGAGAGAGAGAGAAAGAAAACTCAGGAGGGATAGTTCCTTACAGGTGTTGTGAGAATAGACCCCGGAGGAGCGTGGACATAATCGAGCCTTGGGAGCAAGAAGAACTCTTCAAGAGGGAGAGAACGGACGACTTGAACTTCTGGAAGGAAGAGAATTCCAAGTGCAAGTATAATCCGTCTGCCATCACGCATCGGCATATCGGGGTTGGCGAGTGCAAGAGTTGCATGCACATCGAAATCACGAATTGCGATCCCCCGATTTAATTGGAGCCGTTGATCATTAGAGGGACAAGTGGCACGAGATCCCGAAGAGTCGAGACTCGGCATTTCTGTGGTTGAAAAGTCGAAAGGAGCACGGAGAAATCACGAGAGCACGAGTTGCGACGGGTCCCATGGAGATTGTGTGGAGTATAACACGTGGCATCAGCACCTCGGTACTTGGGGTTCCGAAATACAAAGACTCGGCATCGCGAGTGGCGATATCCCGAGGTATTGACCGTTGACCATCGGGAATCGGGATTTCGGTGATTGATTGCACAAGGACAGTGTTGCAAGCCTCGTGATATCGCGAGACCCGATCTCCCGATACGCGAAGAGGAGATCGCCGAGAAAACTGTGGGTAAGAAGAATTCCCGAGGGAGTTGGAAGAGCCGTCGACTCTTCGGGCCGAGATATTGAAGGTCCTGGTGGGGCGACCGGGCCGTTGAGGGCAGGTTTGCGTCACAACATCATCTATCTGTGTCTACAATGGAAAATTGTATCATGATGACATCTAAATATAGTGTTTGTTTCTACGATGGTGAATTATATCATAATGGAATCTTAGCACTATTGATAATTCAAATGGGATGCATGCAATATTGAATTGTACAGATATGTGTAAAGTAGAGATAAAACAATCTAGGAAAAACTCGCCATTAAAGAAATGTCAATTTATTAAACACATATTCTTATAATTAATATAAACCTATAAACATTACTTAAAATGAATTAGAAACTATACTATCACACTAAGACTAGAAATGTTTCGACACAGAGATACCAATCTATGCAACCCTGGAGGGATTAATTTAAAACACAGCTTAATGAATCATATACAACTATTATGTGCAATGTCTAGGTGATTAATTTGCAAAGTAAAACACAACCTATGTAAATGAAAAAGGAAACATATGTATACATAAACACAGTTATATGATCATGAGTATATATATCAATGAAACACAACTTAAGTAAGTAACCCGCACAAGAGAATTATACATATGAGTATGCACGGTTAGATTATCAGATATGAAAAATTATAAGTAACCTGCAACTTAAACAAGTAACTTGCACAAGAGAATTATACATATGAGTATGAATATACAGTAATACAACAACACACACAAACTACTGGTGGGCCCACCAGGTAGTCGTGGTACTCCAACTTAAGAAACAATCACAACTTCAATGCATCAAATTGTATTAATATCAGAATTGTGTAACAAGGACAAATTCTTAATAGAGTACAGTGACTAGATTATCATGGTAATACTCATTTTGAGAGGCTTCTAGTATTTATAGAGTTTTGATACAACTGAGAGGTTTACCACTGAAAGGGTTAACTCTCTCTCCAAACTAGAAAATTTGAGTTCTTAAAGTCATAGATCGAATATAGGAGCTAGTTTCAACTGTCTAAATCAAAATACAGTGGGAGCCATAGCAGGAGGACGATAGTGGGTAAAACACCCATGTTATGTTTTTTCCCGAAAACTCCCACAGGTATGCTAATGGCTAAATATGTTGCACTTCGAGTTTCGGATGAAGGTCTGGATGAAGTTTCAGATGAATTTCTGAATGAAGGTCCAGATGAAGGTCTGGATGAAGATCCAAATGAAGGTCTGAATCACTCCTTTTGCCTATTTATTAAAAAATAACAAGTATTAAGAATTTATATTTATTGAATTAAACATAAACTTCACATTAAGATACAAATAAGATCAACACATACCTTATTCGTATCGCATATCGATTTGATGACAATAATATGATAATAAGCTCAAAATGTATAATCATTATGTTCAAAAAGAGACTTATAATAGGAAAAAAGTAGGCAAAAAATGAATCCAACATCTCCCCCACTCCTGAGGTTTTACAGATCCCTCTGCAAAGAAAAATAGATTGCCAATATACTCTTGAGATAGGAGATAGATTAATCCTTAGGGGATTCATTCTCATGTCCTGGAGACTTCTTCTTAGGCCTCCTCTGATGCTTCAACTTCATTCTTAAATTGTGATTGGTAGTAGTCATATCATCAACCAAACGTTGTAGATAATTCACCTTGTCTTGTAGGACATCGTTGTCATGGTGTAAATGAAGATCCAATGTTTTATATTCTCCAAGACATTGGTTCAGCAAAGCATTTTCTTGTTGCAACTGTTCAACAGTTGGGGACTGGTCAAACTTTTCAATAAGAGAAGGCTTAGGCTTATTAGTGGATGTGGAAGGCATGTCACATTTTGTAGAAGGTTTATGAATTTGAGGAGAAGGTGTGATAGTGGCCTCTTGAGGAAGACTAAGCATGGAAGATTTAGATTTAGTTTCTTTGGCAGGCTTAGAATATCTTGTAGATTATTATTTAAGCTTCTTATGAGGGATCTCATGATCATAGGATAATTGAATAGGGTCTGAGGTAATTGGAGGGTTTTTACTGAACTTTCCAACCATACTTCGAGTACACCTACAATATGGTTGTCCTTTGAACCAATTAGCACCTCGCCTCTTTGTAGGAATTGGAGGAAAATCATGGTGAAAAGAGTCCTGCAACTTATTCTGTTTAGAGTCAATAGGATTTGAAGACAAATGAGGGTCAACAATAAGGTTCTTAGAAAATGAGAGCATAGGATTAATTGGATGGTTTGGAATCTTAGGAGGATGAGGTTTAGATGGATTAACAGTCCCAAAATGAATTGAATTTTTGGATGTTTTAACTGTCAAATCGGGTTTCAAAAACTGGTAAACAGAATCATCCCAGGTTCTGTCTTGTTTTATTAATTCTGAGACAACCAGTAGTTTGATAAGGCCATGGTGAAATAGGATATGGTGAGGGTTTGTCACATTCTTGAGAACCTGGGAGGACATTTTCTCAAGACTCTTCAAAAAGTAAAATGGAAAATTCAAAGCTTTACCAAACTAAAAGTGAGCCAAGAGGCGAAAATGGCAGGCTTTGAAGGTGGAATACTTACCCTCACAAGTGATTAATTTGGTGATGAAGACCATAGGGTTAGGAAATTCATTTTTAATCCATCCCTTTGAATAATCTTTAGCCCTGGAAACGTTTTGATATTCTAGTTTTAAAACCCGATTATAACTCTATCGTGGAAACTGGTGATGCTTGAACCATCTATCTTCAAATCATGGGAATTTTGTGGCAACAACAATAGACTCTTCAGAGATTGGAAAAAATAGTGACCCAATGCGAGAAATATTTCCATCGAATCCGAGGGCGAACTGGAGTGAAACTTCATCGTTGTGCCCCTGCAAGATGGCAAGAAATTCCCCCCATCCTATGCGGAGGAAGATCTCTCTACAAGCTGCAAACTCGGGGATAGATAAAAATTTGGCATATGAGGAGGGTTCGTGGCGATTCAACATGGTGGAAAGACAAAGTAGAGGAAATGTAGAGTAAAAACAGAGGGGATGCAGAGAATTATGTTTCCCTAAATCGGAGATGTGAGAAAGTGTTTTGAAATCGTGGGTTACTTGGGATTAATGAGAGAAAAAGAACACCATCATTAATGATTATGCATGCCTCCTTTAAAATATCTATGGAAATTCTTGAAATTATTTGATCAATGTCCAAGTTAAAGACTTGGACATTATGATCAAAATATTTATCATGCATAAATTAATTTGTATGTGTTAAACTATATTTAAACCATATGATCCCAATTTATATGTTAAACCATGTTCTAAGTTAAATCTAGTTGATATTTACTTGAAGTGTTGTAAGTCACCCTTACATGTTACAATATTTGTTATAGTACCTCATCCAACACTCCATCTGGTTTGAAAATTACATAGCAGTCAATAGTAAGCTTGTAATTGCAAAGTCATTGGATTGTAAGGCTCATGTTCTTCCAAGGTGGATGAGAGGATGGTTGTAATTGAAGTATCCATCTTGTTTTTTCATGCAATGAATTATTCATCTTGGTTTCATTTGTCATGTAACTTCAACAAATAATAAAATTCCTTAATTAGTCCTCCTTTTCATCAGAAACTGAAACTATGATGGGAGAAAGTATTAACAATCGATGACATGATGACTTGTAATATTGTGTAGAAATAAATTTCATAAGGTGCCTCTTTATGACATAAATTATATGTCCTTTTCACATAGACTTGCTAAACAAATGAACACCGTTTATCCCTTCTCCCACATCTAATAATTGTAACACTTCTCAATCAAACATATAGGAAACCAATCAATCCTTCCAATATCCTAAAATTTATGGCTTCCAAGTGTATAGGTAAATTTTACATGTTAGCCTAGAAAAATGGTCAAGAGAAAGGCCCCACCTGTAAGATAAAACATCTTACATATAGTTAGGAAGAATTATACAAGAGGGTCTTAAGATCATCTTCAGTTTAGCCCCCAATGGCAAGTTAATGGATTTCATTTACTTTTACTTAACCATGCATACTTCCTTTCAGTCATACCCACAATTAGTGCCATACATAAAGACAATTTTTAAAATAAAATACTTATTATTTATTATTTTTAAGTCATCATCCTCGCCAGGTAGAATGTCCCGCTGCCAGCAAGCCTGTTCAGTACTCCAACGAGTTTGCCTAGTCATACCATAGGCCAATACCCACTGCCAGTAGAACTGTTCAGTATCCCGATGGGTTAGTCTCTTACACCCTTTTTATAGAAGAGACTAGTCCTTACCCTCACCTTTAAGACTTGTATATGAATATTTATTTTTGAAAGAAGGTGGGGAGGCAACTCTGAAAACCTTTTTATGGATTGGGATGGTCTATGGGTTGGAGGATGATTTTTCTTATATATATATATTTCCTTTACAGATTGTCCTAATGTAAGGGATACTTAAGTGAGTGTAACCAATCCGAAGATATGACACAATTGAGCATTTTAATGTGTAGTGGATGGAACCATTGGAAAATAATAAAATGATATATGTAGTCCCTACTCATATTCTTCCATTGAAATTAAATTGATGTGTCCATGGCTTAACCGTCAGGTAGAAATTATTTCTACTCTTTTATAAAAAATATCCTACTCAGCCACTCAGAGACTTGGATGGATTGTACTAGTAGCCTCTAGGTTTGATGAGATCAATGTCACTTTCTTTCAATATATTTTCTGTTGGTTGAGGGCTATAAGAAACTATTATAAGAGACTCCCTGAGATTCTAGTTTGAAAAGAAGATAGAACTTTGGTCAAATAACTAAAAATGACTAACTAAAACAAACCATTTTTTAATCATGATAAAAGTATTCATTACTCAAATGATGCTCAATAAGATGATTAAATTCAAGTACGATAACATCATTTTTTGAAGTAAAATACTTCCCTTTTTCTTTGTCTCCTTGAAATTGTCCACTTGTTCTTAAATGAATACCTGCAAAAGTTTCTAAAACTACTTGTAAAAAACCACACCAAAAATATTTACATATGTACAACAAAAAATAAAAATATTTCAAGAATAGGGAGAAGGAGAAGAAACTTCCCCATCCACCAATGCCAGTGCCTTGTTGGCTAACATGACTTGCAAAAAGTGTTCTTTAGAAACAAGTTTGTGGTAAAGTTTAAGTATATTCCCATTTACCACAAAATAGATCTGTTCATCATCAATTGTCTTTATTTTCACATACTCGTTATCAAACATGGTAACCACTTCATAAGGACCTAAACATCGAGTGGTAAGTTTACCTTTAAAAGTTTTAAACCTTGAATCAAACAATAGATCCCAATCTCCAGGTTGAAATTGCTTCTTTTTAATGAATTTATCATGCCATTTGATTCGTTGGTTTTGAACTAAGATTTTCCTTTGGATAGCATCCTGTCTAATTTCACCCAATTCATTCAGTTGTACGATTCGTTGTTTTTGGGCTTCATCTAAATCTAATCCCAAATGTGTAGTGATACAAAAGGTTCTTACTTGGAGTTCAATAGGTAAGAGTAATTGTTTTTCGTAAACCAGTTCATATGGGGTATGTCCAATGGTGTTTCTCCATGTGGTGCGATATGCCCACAAATCCTCTGGAAGTCTATCAACCCAATCTCTATGGTGTAGTTAGACAATTTTAGTCAATACATTTTCCAATACTTTGTTTGTTGATTCTACTTGAACATTATCTTGTGGGTGGTATGGAGAAGAATTACAATGTTTTATCCCATATTTTTCTATTAATTCCTTCATCAGCTTAGAAGTAAATTGTGTACCTTGGTCCGTGACAATATCACAAGGAACACCAAAGTGGGTAAAAATATCTTCATAAATAAACTCAACAACATATTTTTCAGTAGCCCTAAACAAGGTTTTTTCCTTCACCCACTTAGTGACATAATCTGTGCAAACTGGAATATAATTCCTTTTACAAGACATGGGGGAAATTGGTCCTACGAAATCAAGGGCCCATTTCTCAAAAGGTTAGATCATAACCTAGGTATGTAAAGGAATTTCATTGGCCGATGTGGGTTTTCCTATCCTCTGAAAACTATAACAACTTCTTACATATTTGGCAACATCTTTAAAAATGCTAAGCCAATAGCATCCTGAATGTAAAACCTTGTATGTTGTACGTTTATTAGAAAAATGACAACCACATGGTCCATCATGGAAATTTTGTAGGATTTCTTCTATATCATCTTCCCAGACACATCTACGAATGATCAAATCCGTTCCAGTATGGAAAAGGTCATGGCCAACCCATGAGTAGTTAGCACTTTGTGTTATAATTCAACACTTTTCATGAGGTAAAAAATGAGCTAGTAATTTTCTAGTGGCTAAATAATTTTCCATATCTGAAAACCATGGAGTGTTTACGGAGATGGAAAAGAGGTGCTCATATGGAAAACTATCATCAACAGGAACCATATGATATCCATGATTAATGTGAGAGATAAATTCATATACTAAGTTCTCTTTTCTTGGTCGGTCAAGGACAATGATATCAAAATCTTGTAATAAAAGGATCCACCTAGTTACTTGACCATTGGTAATAGGTTTGTTCATAAGAAATCTAATGGAATAGTGATCTGTATGTAATTTTTTTTTATATCCTGTAATATAATGGAGAAACTTGTTAATGTCATGGATGACTACTAAGAATTATTTCTCAGTGACTATATAGTTTATCTCAACAGAAGTCAATTTTTCACTTACAAAGTAAATGGCATAAGGATGTTGGTATTCTTTTTGTCCTAACACCCCTCCTATTGCAGTATCAGAGGCATCGATAGATATATGAAATGGAAGGGCCCAATTGGGTCCTTTGAGAACTGGTTCCACATATAATTTAGCTTTTAAATTTTCAAAGGCAGTTTGACAATGGTCAGTCCAAAGAAAGTCAACATCTTTTCTGAGAAATTGGAACATGGGTGCGGTAATTTTTGTAAAATTTTCAATGAATCGCCGGTAGTAACCGACATGTCTAATAAATATTCTCACTTCCTTTGGAGTCTTTGGAGGTGGGAGTTTGACAATTACTTCAATTTTAGATGGATCCACTTTAATCCCTTCAGATGAAACATGATGGCCTAAGACTACTCCTTCAGTTAATAACATTTTACACTTATCATGAATTAAGGATAGATTCATCTCTTGACATATGATCATAACTTTCCTCAGGTTATCTAGGGATTCTTGAAAATTATTACCATATACTGTAAAATCATCCATATACACTTGCACACAGTCATGAATGATATCAACAAATATCCCTAATACTGCTCGTTGGAATGTGGCAGGAGCATTACACAGACCAAATGGTAGGAACCTATAAGCATAAGTGCCCTAAGGATAAGTGACGGTAGTATTGTCCTGATCCTCAGGTGCTATTATAATTTGATTGTATCTGTTATATCCATCAAGGAAGGAAAAGTATCTCTTCCTTGACAAAGTATCCAATACTTGGTCAATGAATGGAAGATGAAAATAATCCTTAAGTGTGGCTTTATTAAGTTCCCAGAAGTCAACACAGATTCTCCATTTTTTGGTTACTTTGTTTGGAACTACTAAAAGTGGGGATACCCATTTGCAGTCAGAAATTGGATAAATAAAACCAACATTCAATAGTTTCTGTATTTTCTCTTTCACTATATCTTTTAGTGCCGGATTCATCCTTCTCTAAGGTTTCCTAACAGTTGTTAATTCTTCCTAGGTATAGATATGATGGATGCATGTGTTGGGGTGTATACCCCTCATATTGCTATATTCCCAGGAAAATGATCCTAATTGGTCCTTAAGGACATTCACTAATTGTTCTTGTTGATCTGCATCTAGTCCTGAATTAATATGTAGGAATTTTCCATGACTAATCTCATAAGGCATGGTATAGGATATGACAGATTCATCTATTTCAAAGATAAAATATGTTGAAGAAAGCGTTGATGGATCCAAATGTTCTTGAAATTATTCACCAAAAATATAATCAAATTGAGGGAAAGATTTAGGAAAATCAACACATTTGATTGCATAAATGAATTGATTTAACACATTCTCTATCGTTTTATCCTAAAGTGCTCAGGAGTGATCACTAGGAAACATGGGTTCTTCCCAACTTTCATTCTCATATGGACATTCAAGCCACCATATATTTTTTGTAACAGGTTGGGCTGGTGGATACATCGTAATTTTCTTCATAGAAAGCACATTAGAGATAGTCATTTCACCTTCTCGACAACCAATGAATGCATTGGCAGTATCTAACCAAGGTCTTCCCAATATAACGAGATGGAATTTAGAAATATCCTTTGAATGAGTGACAAGGAAGTCTACCGGATATTTCCATGATGATAATGTGACTATGATATCATCCAATATCCTCTCACATATAACTTTCGTTTTATCTGCCAATTCCAAAATAGTTGGGGTAGGTCGAAGGAAGTGTTTCAACTGTAATTCTTCCAAGGTAGTTATATTCATAACATTAATGGATTCCCCTAGGCATACGAGAGTATTTCCAATGGGAATATTATTAATGATTATCTTTACTACTAGATTCCCAGGATTTGCATACTTTGTGACCCTAAGCTTCTCTGATATGTATTCAGACAATTCTCCTACCAAATGTATTGTTGGAGGATCTTTCTGTTTTCGACATGGATTTTTGATACACAATTCATTAATTACATTACTATAAATCGAGATATCCTTTATTACTTGTAACAGGGGAATTCATATACAAATATTTTTTAATTCATTTATAATGTCAAATTCTGGTCAAATCATTGGTTTTTCGATTGTTAATATCTCTGGATAGGGAGGAACTTTTGTAGTTTGCAAGGATTCACTTTGACGATGATTTTGTTCTTGATATTTGGGAATAATAACATCTTCCCATTTGGTGTCATCCATTGGCTGGTCACGATTTTCATCTTCGTTTTCCTCACGGATAAATAGTGAAGGTTTCTATTTATTCAAAACTTTCCCTGACCTTAGTTGAATCTCATGTAATGGAATAGGAGAAATAAAATATGTCAGAAAAGTTTGCAGCTCAACATCATGAAGATGCTGAGTTGGTTTATTTTTTGGGTTAGGCACTGGTTGGGTTGGTAATAATGTTGGTCTTGGGGAATTTTCATTTTGAAAATGTTGTGGTTGTTGTGGAATAGGAGGTAAAGGTGGAGGGACAAAACCTAGAAAAAGTTGTTGAATATTTGGTGGAAATTGTGGGTAAGGATGAGTGGGAATTAGAATAGGTGGAATCTAAGTGTTCCCCTAGGTATGTCCTCCCCTCCATCCTTGTAACCAAGGATGGTGAGAAACATACCGTGCAGACCATTTTTTCCAATTTGGTAAGTTCCACTATTGTGGTTGTTGATAATAAGGTGGATCTTGAAGTGGTGGATCCTGGTACATAGGATGACTCCTAGGTTGCCATGTCCTTCTAGCTACATAAGAAGATTCCCCAAGATCCCCACTTTTATAAATGGCTAATAAACTAGTTAGTGATGGGAATTTTTTAGTTGGATGATCTTCAGTACAAAATCCACAGACTAAAATGTTGTCTAATGGAGATTCCCTTGAGGAATGCTTCCTCCCGCACCTCAGACAAAATATGCACATCACAACATTCTCTTCCTCCTATTTTTTCTTAATATTTAAAGTGTCCAATTGGGAACCTATTGTACTTAAAATATCAGTTTTAAAGTTTTCTAACAAGTTTGCTATTTCCATCCTTGTAACCCAACCATAAATAACTCCTTTTGAGTTTCTAATATAGGGCTCTCGACCACCCTTTCCAGTTTTAGCCCTGCTTCTTGAGTAGTTTCTACACATCTCACAAATCTTAGAAAATGGTTTATGGGAGACATCTCCCGATGCCATGAGATTAAGTGTTTCCAGATATTCTTCCGAGATCCCTTTAAGAAAAAAGGGTTCTTATTGCATCGTCTAGAAGGTCGTTATATTTTGATTTTTGTGAAATTTAGGTGAACTGTTCCATGTAATCTTCAAGACTCTTGTCTTCTAATTGTTAAATTTTAAAGATATCATTCTGAGAGTATTTAGATTTTCAATAGTCTTGGTATTTCCTAAGGAATATGGTCTTCATATCTTCCTAAGAAATGATACTAGACTCTTTCAATCCCATGAACCGTCTATGTGCAAAATCTTTAAGAGTGGCAGGGAATAGTTTTAGTTTTTGAGCATCTTGCAAGTAGTTATAACTTCTGCACAAGATGTCAAACTCAAACAAGAAGGTGTTTCGATCTTCACTACTCTTACCATAAAAGGTAGGTAGTAAAGAAGGTGGAATTTTCTTCATATTAACATTTTGCATGGTGTCCAAAATTGGAAACCCAAATATGGTTTATGTTTGGTTTCCTACTTCTTCTCCCTCATCATGTATCGCATGATTATGGTACTCATGTTCATCCATACTGATATGATTCCCCAAAAGAGAATACCTTAGAGGTATTATTCTTAGAGATAATGAGGCATCCCAACGTTCTTTTGCAGGAGAGATATTTCTCTGATGAGAAGAATTATCTGTTATTTGGATTTCAGGGACCTTATTCAAGCCTATTGAACTATTAGTTCAGAAGTTGTTGTTTCAACTTGTGACAACTAAATTTGTTGAACTTCCAAAGAGGGGATTCACCTATTCAGGGTCAATGATATCTATAAAGTTTGAATCCCCTGAGGGTGGTAAAAGGGAAAAAGTTGTGTTGGCTGGTTTTGATGATGAGAGATTGGAAGGTTCGAGTGGTTTACCTCCTTTCTTTCTATTGTTGGTGTCTCAATTTTATGTTGTATGGTTTCCTCGTTTCTAGTCTCTACTGAAACTTCTTTAGCTTTCTGGGTTGAGTTATATCCTACTTGTACTTTCCGATATCGTTTTGCAAAGTTTATAGATGGAGTATTTCTTCCTCCAAAAATGTTAGAAGGAACTTTGGTTGGAAGTTTTGGATTGGTTTTAACATATCTACCCTTTGGATCCCTAGGTTTGTTCAAGAAATAAAAATAAAAATAAAATTACCATTGGATTTGGGGGAACCTGCTATAACAAATGCACATGTTCTTACCTCTCGTCTTAATGCTCCCCCGCCACCAAACTAGCACTATTGTTAAGAAACAATCTACTTCCTAATTGTTTTTTACCTTTATACAATTCCCTGACAATGATTCCAAAAATTATTGGTAAACTGTATACCTTAATTTCCCTCGATTAAATTATAGATCGGGGTAAGTAAAATTTGAGTTGTAACAAAGTGTGTGTCAAGATAGAAATGAAACTAACTTCTTATGAGGTCTAGAAAGTGAATTATCTAGGCAAGATAATGGTTTACCCTAAGGATCAACACTATATTTTCAATCTACAATTTTAAAAGATGTTTTAAAAGACTATAAACAAGTTGAGATATGTTTGGACGGTAAAATTTATTTTAAATGTAGAGAGTAGTTTATGACTATGAACAATGAACTCATTAATCTAAGTAAGCAGTCGTTGAACATAAGTAAGCTATATTTTCTTAAAATCAATCCTTTGAAGTGAACTCTATTCTTAAAGCAACTTTTCAAGATTAAATCAAGAACTCACAATTACTTCTATTCTACAAAAAATAAACCACATCATTACACTAATCTTACTGACTAAAAGTAAACAAAATCATCTAATTCACACTATCTTACCGAAGAAGGAAAACAACATCATCTATTTGTGTCTACAATGGTGAATTATATCATGATGCCATCTAAATATAGTGGTTGTGTCTACGATGGCGAAATATATCACAATGGCATCTTAGCAATACTGATAATTCAAATGGGATGCATGCAATATTGATTTCTATAGAGATGTGTAAAGTAGAGATAAAACAATCTAAGGAAAACCTTGCCATTAAAGAAATGTCAATTTATTAAACACATATTCTTATAATTAATATAAACCTATAAACATTACTCAAAATGAATTAGAAACTATACTATCATACTGAGCATAGAAATGTTCCAACACAGAGATAACAATCTATGCAACCTTGCAGGGATTAATTTAAAACACAACTTAATGAATCATAGACAACTATTCTGTGCAATGTCTAGGTGATCAATATGCAAAGTAAAACACAACCTCTGTAAATGAAAAAGGAAATGTATGTATATATAAACATAGTTAGATGATCAAGAGTATATATATCAATGAAACACAACTTATGTAAGTAACCTACACAAGAGAATTATACATATGAGTATGCACAGTTAGATGATCAGATATGAAAAATTATAAGTAACCTGTAACTTAAATAAGTAACTTACACAAGAGAATTATACATATCAGTATGAATATACAACAAGAAAACAACGTGAATAGACTACTAGTGGCCCCGCCAGGTAGTCATGGTACTCCATCTTAAGAAACAATCACAACTTCAACACATCAAATTGCATTAATATCAGAATTGTGTAACAGGGACAAATTCTTAATAGAGTACAGTGACTAGATTATCATGTTCATCCTCATTTTGAGAGGTCTCCAATATTTATAGAGTTTTGATACAACTAAGAGGTCGACCAATAGGGTCAAATCTCTCTCCAAACCAGAAAATTGTTTATCTATGCTATTAATAGACTATGAGTTATTAAATTCATAGCTCGAATATAGGAGCTAGTTTCAACTGTCTAAATCGAAATAAAGTGGGAGCCATAGCAGGAGGACGATAATGGGTAAAAAACCCATGTTCTATTTTTTTATCGAAAACTCCCACGGGTATGATAACGACCAAATATGATGTGCTCCGAGTTCCGTAATGAGGTTTGGATGAAGGTCTGGATCGTGCCTTTTTCTTGTTTAATAAAAAATAATAACTATTAAGAATTTATATTTATTGAATTAAACATAAATTTCACAGTAAGCTACAAATAAGATCAACACATACCTGATTTTATCCCATATCGATCTAATGACAATAATATTATAACAATCTCAAAATGTATAATCATTATGTTTAAAAAGAGACTTATAATAGGAAAAAAGTAGGCAAAACATGAAGCCAACAAGGTCCTTCTAAACTACATCGTGCAATGACTGAGGCATTAGGATCCGTACCTTTGCACGAATGTTGAATTTAAGGCCAAACAAAAACTCATTGACCTTTAACTTCTTCGCGTTCAGATGTGGAGCATACCTAAGTAACTCCATGAATCTGGCCTCATACAATGGCACTGTATGACTACCTTGTCATAAGGTGTTGAATGCATTATGTTGGTACCCAATGAATTCCTCAGACAAGCACCTCTCCTAGAACCGTTCCTTGAACAACTCCCATGACACGTCTTCGATGACCATGTTTAGTTGAGGTAGGAGTGTCTTCCACCATAGACGAGTACTTCCCTTCAGCTGAAATGCCTCCATGCGGACTTTCATCTTGGAGGTGTAATCACGAAGTGTGAATCACATCTCCATATTATCCAACCATGAATTGGGGGCTAAGCCATCCGTGGCACACATAAAATAGGGAAACTTCACCTTCTCAATTTCTTTGTGTATACTACCACTATGAGACAGAGAGCACTGTGAACCCTCATTGGGTACATACGCTCTTCCCTCATCTCGATCTAGGTGGTAAATTAATTCCTTGAACATCCTTTGGAAGGATATCATCAAACCTACCACATCTCCCACAACAACCTGTTATGGATCAATATTCTGCTCATATCCCTGGGGGTTAGACCCTTCTAGTGTGGGTACTATCGAAGGTGTCACACCTCTTCCTGCAACACCACATCATCTACTTCCCCTGTGTCCTCTAACCATGATTACTTGCAAGAACAATTTCATATCTTTATTAGCAATCTAATTCAATCATTTAGTTTAACACAGTGGATGGAACAATAGTCCAATGTCATAGGGTTGAACCCACTCTGATGCGATATGTAACAACCCCTATGTTACGACATAAAAGTAATTGAGAAACAATCAGAGATATGTATTTTTTTTGAACATCAATAGAACAAGTGAAACATGATATTAACATACTTCAGTAATACACAGTCTATTTCATTCATCTCATTGGACAACTATATTTAGATACAACTTCAAGGTATTAAGGATCTTCCATATCACATAACATCACATACAATGTCTACCCACCCAACCTATCCTGCAAGGTTAGTACCTCCAAGACACATAATCAATGCTTAAGTCTATTATTCATTTGATTGATTTTGACCATTTAAGGTCTCAAGAATGGTGACTGTTATGAGGAACAAGGAAGTTTCTAATTCCCATAACTTTAATCTATTATGAAGTTCAACTATAATTCTCAGCATTCCTTACTACAAATTCTTCAAAAATAACACAGAGAATCAGGTATCTTGGTCATCACTTCATAACATAATATATACTATTACAATAATTATTCATCTTACTAATTTAAAGGTTAGGAAGAATTTTCAATAGTATCATGACATAAAATTAACAGTAAAAACCAAAGATCCTTAAATAGACAATCTATCATTTATGACAGTTTCAATTTTACTTATGTTTACCTGGAATAAGTGTGACAACCCTACAAGTTACAACCAAGTAGATAAATATCTGATCTACATAACAAATTGAAAGAGGAAAAGAAAAGAAGAGAAAATCTCTCAACACATAGAGGAAACTATAAGCTTACTATGTATTTTATAAACTAATTGATACTGTGATGAATAAATTCTGTAATCGAGTGAAATTTTGTTCTGAGAATGAGTTAAAACGTTCTATAAGAAACCTAAAGTTTATCTTTTGGGTGTCACAGTGCAAACACTTCTAGAGCCAACTCCAGAAGTGTGTAGTCAGACCCCTTGAAGGCCCAAGTTTAGAAGAAACAACGCCCAGTGCACATAGACCACTCAAGGAAGACAAAGGCCTTACTTTTTGGAAGAACAAATCTCAAGAGAGACAGTGTGAACCTACACAGGGGAGGCACAAAGTGCGCACACAACATTTAGAATCCATAGCTCGGGATAAAAAGCGTGTGCAAGGTTCAAGTGAGGAAATCAAGAATTTGAAATCCATTTGAAGGAATTAGAGGATAGGATCTAATCATGAGGAGTCAGAATCCCCGAAACCATTCGATCAGATAGGAGTAGCACACTCGTTAAACCCTGACATCTTCGGGCTTCCTCACTTTGGTAGATATGAGTTATTTATATTAAGTGATCCTTGAAGCCTGAAGTCATGAAGTGAAACTACACCATAAATCGGTGAGTGAATACTAGTCGTTGGATCCATAAGAGTTCAATGATTCAACAATTTTGAGTCTTAACTATCTAAGAGATAAGAAACTATGAAGCTATGAAGTCCTGGAGTAAAGGTCAGTCGTAGATCTAGCAGTCAATAGAGGACCGTTAGATTTCTGATCCTTCACTCTTCGGAGGTTCGGTAATTCGATACTTCGGTGAAATTAGCATCGTGATGTTAAAAGTTAAGGAACTCTTGGAGTCTCGAAGTCCAGAGTAAATCCTGACTATCATTTGATGGAAAGACGTGAGCCGTAGATCACTAAGTTATTTAGGATTCAACACTCTGGCTGGTTTAAGAGGTAGCTTCTAAGGATTAAGAAAAAACCCGAGTTTCATAGTCCCGGAGTGAAGGAAAACCATAGATCTAGGAATCGATTGAAGATTGTTAGATATCCAAGCCTTCGTTCTTTGGAGGTTTGATAGTTCGTCACTCTGAAGGAAAATAGTTGTTGTTGTATAAGGGTGAGGAACTCTCAGAGTTATGAATTATGGAGTGGACCACAACCATTGATCTAAGGACTCCGGATGGGGTGCCACTTGTCCATCCGAGTACATGCGGAGTTACTCCCTTAAAGGCGACCGCAGGCGCCATCACTCCACAGCACATTTGAGTTATGGCTCGCTCCAGCACTCCCTTGATGAAGAGCCCCTTCGCGCGAGAGACCAGTACCGGGCTGCAGCGCACTAGCGCTCCTGCGTTAATGGCGTGAATGCTGGGTATGATGAAGGTTTTTACGGTGATCAATTATATGGAAGGAGGGCGCCTCCACTCCGCTCATTTCACCCCGTTTGCACAGTCTTTCCATCCCCAAGCTCGCAGGAAGGAACCGATATCCATCGCCCTGCTACCCCCGCTCTGTCCCACACTCGACCAGGAGGAGTGGTCCACCATGCCTAGGCTTCGCGGCAAACCGCGTCGTGGAGCAGCCTGGTACAG
>JZKD02S1421535.1:626129-642438 GCA_000966675.3 Picea glauca | reverse complement strand
ACCATTGATCTAAGGAGGGGTGTAAGCCGTCATATCTTCGAGTCCTTTGACGGTTCAAAAATATGGGTGTAACAGTCTAAAGTTGTGGAAGCAGAGAAAAACCCCGAAGCCCAGAGATGCAGAGTAAATTTCCACCGAAGATTCTCACGTGAGGAGAATCTCTACCAGCTGTTAGATTAAATTCATAAAATTTCACAAGGAGAGTGGAAAGATAGGGTTAACCTACAACTTTCGGTCAACCTTGCTTAAGACCGAATTCGACCGGTAACACTTTAGGTGAAAAGGAGTGTTGAAGTTGAAAACCTCCAGACCACCAAAGTCACGAAGCTCCAAATAGCCCCCTTTTGGCCAGTGCTAGGTTCTATCCCATGGTCACATGCATGACTCGTCAAGGAAAAAGGGCTAACGCACTATAGGTTAAAAAAAAAATTCAAACTCTAGAAACTTTTCACAGGCTTCCCACGATCCCGGAATTTTTTGGATTCAAACTACAAATAAACAAATACATCCATACTACATATACTTCGGATTTATCAACAAATTTGACAGAGAAAAACACGATATAAAATTGGATTTGCCAAAATTCAACAGAGGTCCATACTACAATGAAATTGAATTGACATAAGCGTTAACATGAAAATGATACAAACTTTCAGATCTAGAATGAAGTTCGACAGAGATCCAATCATATGAATTGATTTGGATTTAAATGAAATTAAACAAAGAAACTCATGATATAATTTCGGAAATAACTCCTTGGTTTATGAGCAAACAATAAAATTTCTAAAATAATCTCAACTAAAAACTATGATCATTCAACCTTAAATATAGATAAAATCCAAATTTTAGAACATATTCCATTCATAATATAAATTAGAATTTCACAATGAGAATCAAGGCACCCTAATTTAGAGAGTGGAAAACATCCGGAATTACAACAAAAACTTGAATATAAACACTGTAAATATTATTCATGGCAGCAACTATAATTTAAAAATATAAACTCTGAGCTAATATTCGTTGACAACAATTGTAAAAATTTGGAATTTAAGCTTTCCAGTGATTCTACAGTGACCCTATCAGTCTAACATACTACTACACTAGTGCTACAAATAAATTCATAATATAAAAATACCCGGACCATTGAAAGTTGTGTAATGAATATGCCCTTCAAAGTCTTGCGCTCCTTCCTTCATTTTGCCTTCTAATCACAGAGAATTCACCAATACTTCCCATCCAATGCTACTGGTACCCTTCTCCCCCCTTAGCCCCCCAAACCACAAAGGAGACACAAACAAGAAACCAACAAGCTTGGTATCCCAACTCTTACAAGTAAAACACAGTCCAATAAAAATTTGGCAGCATAACAATGCTCAGAAAATCAGATCGCTTTCCCTTCTACCTTATTTGTTTTTATAGAATTTTTTTTCCCTGAAACATGTCCTCATGCACAAATAATTAACTTTTTAGTTAATTTTATTTTGGATTATTCACTCACACACTTGTAATATTCTCCCCAAGTTACACCAGTATTTACCAATTTTATTTTATTTAAAAAGGTCAATCCCTCACATTCCTCAATGTGTTCCTATTTTCACTCCTAGGTGTCCCTTTGTTCCCCATATTATCATTTAAGAAATGTCTCCTAACTAGATATTATTTGAAGTTGGATTATGAGTCTTCTTCTAGTTAGACTAGTGTAGTTTGACTCTAGATTCTATTCTATGTACACCCAACCTCTCAAGTTATTATTCATTTCTATTTAAAAATTCTTTTTTATTAAATTCATGCACACATGTGCATTTCATCAAATCTTTATATTTTTACCATCTTTTTCCTAGTATTAGACTTATCCCAATTTTAATATTTTATATAGTTCCCAAATAAAACTTAGACTTAGGCTAATTATTAGACTTAGGCCAATTCTTAGACTTAGTCTTTGACTCTTGTTAGAATTTTCAATTAATAATCTATTGTTTAATTAATTAGTTAATCCAACAAGGTCTAATTATTTCAATGTCTTCTAGGCCACCTAGATTTATTGACTTCAAGTTTTAAATTACATGACGTACCCTTCAAGATGCACCTCCATGCTCCAAGGGTGCCACTCTCCCTAGACTTGTTTTGGAAGTTGTACAACCCTTGGAGTCAACACTCCACTCGGTCAACCTTGTGAGAGACTAAGGGATTCTAAGGAATAAAGACCCAGCCTTATTGTGCACTCCTTTTAAATCTTCATGAGTGATTCTCTCAATTCGCCCTCATGACATTGTGGACCTTTCGAACTAGGTACTCGTTAACCTACCATTCAAACCACGATGAGAGTTCTAGTAGGTTGTTATAGAGACATTGTCACACCTCTTCCTCAAATGTCTAGTTTTTGTGCATAGCCCCTTTACTCCTTATGTGATTCGGATTAGCAAGAATTGTCAAGCCTGCATCCACTAGCAAAAACACTATCAATAATTCCATAGAAATAAATTATACTATAGTCGATCATACCATATATGTGTGTGAAATGAAATACTCAATAGATACAATCCACTCCCTGAATTAATCCAGAGTCCAAGGGAATCCATCAATTCCATCAACATCCTTTACCTTTCATGTGTCCTACACACTCAGGACGACTCGTCAAAAGCATTTATGAATATATATACATCAATATAATCAATAAGACATAACACCTCAACATCATCATATATAACCCATAATATGAATGAAATCACAAAGTACCATACCTGGATCACTTGCAAGCAATTGTCCTCAAAGAATAAGTCAATAATAGTGTGGTCAGTAGAGAGGGATGTTACATTTTAAGATGATCAAAATGATATTCTCGGGTTTTGTAATAAATTGTTAAATCATCAAAGATAAATTTGAATAATTTTACCAATTAGATAATCAAACATTATTTGCATAGGTCTTTCCAAGGTAGAACTTGTATTAATTAAGCCAAAAGGCATTCATTTGTAGGCAAAAGTTCCCCAATGTGTAGTGAAGGTGGTTTTATATTTGTCAATCCTCTTGAAATGAGTTTGATTGTATCCTAAAAAACTGTCAATAAGTGACAACAT
Organism: Picea glauca; assembly: GCA_000966675.3. NCBI lineage: Eukaryota > Viridiplantae > Streptophyta > Pinopsida > Pinales > Pinaceae > Picea > Picea glauca. The sequence goes on along the minus strand of JZKD02S1421535.1, from coordinate 639,361 downwards.
ATGAGATTCTACTACCAATTGTAAAATAAGTTCCATATTAGGAAAAGGAAAATCATCTTTAACGCTTTCCCTGTTCAAGGCACATAAATCAACACATAACCTAATATCCTTGTTCTTTTTCCATACCGGGACAAGGTTTGATACCCATTCTAAATACTAATAGGAAAAAAATATATGGACATTTATGAGTTTTTCGATCTATTTCCTAATTGTTTCTTCCAGTGCAATATTGATTGGTCTATGTATTTTCCTTACTGGTTTTTCTTCTCCTTTAATAGGAATTGCATGTTATATTATACTAGGATCAAAACCACAAAATTTTTGTATGACCATGAAAATACATCTCTAAATTCATGAAAAATATCTATAAGTTTCTACTTCTCTTGTTCTGAACATTAAGATCCAATATTTAGAGTCTTTGGATCTTCTTGAGTCCCAATGTTCACAGAAATGGTGTTTCTTATCTTTCTTTTTTATTCCTCCTCTTTGTTTTCCTTTTTATTGCTTACATAACTTGATGACAATGAGATTTCTATAGGGGTTAATCCCTTTGCGAATTTGTTATCTTCTAGAGATATGTTATCCTTCCTTTTCAAGGGTTCATTTTGCAAAAAGGAACATATTCTTTCATCTTCACGATTTTTTTTCCAAGATTCAACATTGTCCGGAAAATGAGGACGATATAATGACATAAATGTACAATCTGGAATTTCAGGGAGCAATTTCCTTGAAGGGTTGGCTGAAAAAATAGCTAACCTATCTATCATTGAATTGAGATATCTCCTGATATGAGTAATATTGAAATATGGAAGATTAGAAATCAACTGTCAAACCACTTGTGTATATCTCTGTAACACTTTATTCTAGATGGGGTATAAATTCTCTTAACCATATTGATGATAAGCTCAGAATCCCCAAATACAATAAGATGATAATATTGCATATTACAAGCATTCTCTATTCCAAGAATCAAGGCCTCAAACGTTTTTACATTATTAGTACATGCAAATTCTAATATGTAAGAGAAATTGTGAATTTTTCCTATGGGTGAATAAAGTACTATACCATCTCTATTTACTTCACTAGAACATGAACCATCAAAGTGTATATGCCACATACCATCTTAAGGGTCAAGAACATGTACAACATAATCATTATATTCTTCTAAAAAAATAGAGTATACAATGATATCTTCTTCAATATAAGTTACATGTGGTTAAGGTACTCTTTCAATGTATGGTGAGATTCGTCCTTCTCGAAGAAAAATGATATTATTACCATTTTGGGAAGGGGCATGTGTGTTCCATCCAGTGAAATGTATTCACCAGTTAAATATTTCTAGTCTCTTCCTAAAATGATAGATTAGTTGCCTACTTACATAACAATTACTTGAAAATTACAAGTGGTCCTGATTTCAGGATGTGCACACGAAACCAAGGTTACATATTTGATTTCACCAATGATGGATTTTTTCTGACTATTATATGATAACACACTCTTATAATTTTCATTGGTGCATGGAATATTTAATTCTTCCATAATAAATTTAGACATAACATTGGGACCAAGTCCCTCATCAATCAGACACTAATGTGCAATCTTATTCATAATCTTTACCAAAACATAAAAATGAGGATTTTTTACATAATTCCTAGGATTATATACACCTAATTGATTTATATTCATTTCTTCTTCATATTTTTCCTTAGTCAAATTGGCAACAGTGGAAGTTTTACCTTCCATAAAATATTTCATATGCTTTTGTTGTTCAGGAACAATTAACATGTCTAATAAAGATGCACTTGCTTTAATGTTGGCCAATTGTTTCAAAATATTATATTTTGATGAAGAAAATGAGGTTGAAATTACCTTTGGACTATGAGTACTTTTTGTTATTTGAGGATCAGTTTGATGAGAGGTTGTACTTTGAACAGAAGTGGTTTCAAAAGGAATGCCCTTGTTCTTGTTTTGATAAGATTTATTTCGAGTATCAACCATAATTACATCCTCTTCAAGAGCTCAATCTAAGGAAGAAATCATTGTATCAGATCTTTTTCCAAAGATGTGTTCTCTTGAATTATTTTTAATATCACAAGTGTTCTCATCATGATTCTCCTCATAGAAATTACACCAACTTCTTGAGATTATTACCTTAGGTTGAAAACTTTGAGTCTGATTTCTCAAGGAAACCTGAGTGGAGGTTTTTGTAGAAGTAGAAGTCACACCCTTTCTCTAATTTTTTTTTTGTTGTTGCTTATATCCCATACAAGTTGTAACACAATCAACATATTAGTTTGTTTGACATAGTATTCAACATAAAGTATTGTTCTTGTAAATTGTTCCTCAAACTCTAAACAAGCTTGTAATGTAGATCCTAGTATTTTATCATTATTTTCTTCTAACCTACAGTGATAAGAAGATGGTAATGCATTATAATAATGCATTAAATCAACTTGATTGTGTGGTAAAATGATTTTTAGGATTTGATTATATAACTTAGTGAAATGTAAGTTAAAATACTTGATGGTTTCACCTTTGTTGTAAACACGATTATTGTAATATTTCAATAAATCCACTGGACTTTGAGATTCTCCATAAGTTGATTCAAATCAATAAGATAATTTATCCCAAGTAAAAAAGACTTTAGGCCATCATTCGAATAAATTGGTAGAAACCTTTCCTTCCAAAGAATTAACAAATAATCTCATGTACATATTATTGTCATTTTCCCCAATATTTTGATGTGCATTTGAAAAAGAAACTAAATGTTCATTGATAGAAATGGTTCCATTACTAGAGAATTTAGGAAAATAATATTTGAAATTTGGAAGAGGATTGGTAGCTGGATTCATATCTAAAGGAGAGGATACATGCCGTGGAGTAGTCTTTACATCCTCTTCAAATTAGAATAAACCATATTTCTTGATCACCTTTGCAATATTTTTGGTTGATTGGACAAGATTAAAGTTACTATACATGCTTCCGATCAAGGATGAGGAAGAATATTGTCATGAAGTAGGTCCACTAGTATTACCAGAACCACTGGAAGAAGTCATCATAATTTTCTTGGGAGAAAAATATATTGATAAAATTGTAACCTCACTCTTAGAATCAAGTAGGGATCGTCGAAGCATTGGATGAAGGTTTTTTAGGATTTCTTTTCTTCTTCCAATATCAAAGAAAGGATCAAATTCAGGTGACTCACCTCTTTTTCGTCTTGATGAACAAGATTGAGTGGTAAAAAGAAACCTTCTAACAAGGAGGTTGATTACAAGATTTCCATTGAATGGATCCTCTCTATTCTTGAATTTCAATGTTATGAGAAATAACTTCCCAAGAATATTCAATCTCTTCACGGGAAATGGAAGTTTCTAAAAAATATCAAAGAGACCTAAAGTGATACTTCTTTGGATAGGAATATTAAACCTTATGTTTGTTTGTTGTGGGGTAGGATTATAACCCTATGTTTATAGCCTATCAACAACCTCAATTAGACCTCAAGAAATGTAATTCTTGGATTTGGTGCTATTAAATTATAATAAGTGATTTTTGGTCTCTTTGATCCAAAATAAATTGAAAAAAACATAAAAAATGTACTTGCAAAATGAATTTACAAAAAAATGTGAATAAACAAATGTAAAAAAGTACAAATACAAAAATTAGTATATAAAAAGACTCATAAGTGAAAAGAAACCAACAAATACTTTTATTAATATCAGTCTAAGTTACAACTGAGTATATCCCTTCAAACCCCTATGAGGGCTTGGACCAGTCTTACACTTACAATTCCAAGATGTTCGTTGACTCATACATAGAGAATTGGTGTAAAAAAGATGAATACTAGAATAGAAAACCGAGATGGATCAGTCCAAGCTAACAATGCATCATTGTTTTGAACTATACAAAACTAGCATTAATTAGAAATGAAATGAATTTAGAACTTCCAACTAAAACCAAATAGGCATTCAAGAAGAATGAATGACCTTGGAGCATATCACCAATCAATTCTTCTTAGTCCTTTCTTTGCCACCTTCAGAATAGCCCTGCTATTAACAAGATAAACCAACTTTAATGAAAACTGTAATGTCCCTCTGGTAACTGACATCAATGTGTAAGTGAAAACAACGAATGTAGTATTTTTTTTAAAACATTTTATTGAAGAAACATATATATCACAACGCTTAAATACAAATCCATTCGTTAAGAACTAATTGAAAATCTATTAATAATTTCAATAGTATAACAATAAGGTAAGCATGTAATGTTTATGTTTATCTACTTTACCTAAAGTTGCGCAAATCACAAAGACATCTCTACGAGAACTACAAGGTACTAGCACTCAACCAAGGTTTTCCTAAGGATGCAACAAAAATAAAGGTTCTACCAATCTTGACCTTATTTATGGTTGCTCAACTAGAACATTGATATTATAAATGAATTTAATAAAAATGTGCATAAGTAATTAACACACTAAGGATTAAGAGATACATTCATCTTGATTCCTACAACATAAGAGTATCAACTTTCGTTTAGACAATCAACATTATGTGTTTCAAACCCTTGATCTAATCAACAAGATTAAGCATGCATCCAAGAATAAAACGTTAAATTACTTAATTATACTAACCAAATGATTTACATAACTAAGAAACTTTTGAACATGTAAATAAAAACAAATTTAATAAATTACAACTATAAATATACTTAGATCATTATAACTATGTTCCAATAATTATAACTAGGTTGTAACTATATTCCAATAAATAATTTCCTTAAATTTATTATCATTAATCATAATACATTAATGGAATACAATAATATCAATAATAATATTATCAATCATAATAATAATATTATCAACCATAATATTAAAGGAATTGATTTTCTTATAATTACTTAATATTGGATAGATTAAATGATATTATTTATTATTACCAAACATTAGATTGGATCCCGAAAATCAATACATTCATATAATATATTGTTTGTAATTATAAATCTAAACCAATAATACCCACTAAAAATTTCATTCAATAGATTGAGTCCTAAGGGTTAAGACAACCATATATATTCATCATAAAATCCATTAATATCGAATCATATTTTAAAACATGATATCTCCATTTAGCATTATTAATTTATATACCATCGCTTCAATTTAATAAGATAGATCAGGAAAGCCTAGGATTACTGTTACTGATATTTAGAGATGTATCCAACCATTATATCTCACTTACCATTTGTCACTACAAGTAGCTTAAGAGATGTATCCAACCATTATATCTCACTTACCATTTATCACTGCAAGTAGATTAAGGATAAAAGTGTGATATAACGATTAACACTCAACATTTATCTCTTCTCAATTCTGACACTACGAGTGTAAAATCAGTTCATAAGAAATTAAACAACAGTCGTCTATATCTGTTAAGATTTGGTTCACTTGACACAGAGAAAAACAATTACTATCAACGAAAGAATATGGACTAAGGCGATATGGTGACTGGGATCCGAGAAACAAATGTGCGTGGCTAAAGGAAAGTGCTACAAACAGAAGACATGCAATACAAATTCCTCTTCTCCAAATCGCTTCACTACACCGTGGCATTCCGAAGGTGGTAGGTTCTAACTAAAATAATATATACCTGAAGGAAAGATCTGACAAGAGGTAATATGAAATTTCCTACATGCAGGAGCTAAAAAGTTGTTTAACAAACAATCGACAGGCGTTGTTTATATATAATCTACTATCTTCCTAGACTTATTTCTAGAGTTGAGCGATCAGATTCTATTAATAAATTGTGAACTTCAACACATACATGCTCGACTTACACAACAACTCACATGCAAAAATTCAGCCAGGTGACAATCCAAAATACAGAATAATGAATTATAAACATTTGTGAATGCAATGTCTATAGGAGTTATGGGCTGGTGGAAGTAGTAATATGAATTTCAGATACAATTCATGAACTTGCAATCGTGATTTCGAGGAAGATGTTTAATAACCTGAATTTGTTTTTTATATGACACCAACAACGAGCATGCATATACTTATTTAAGGGTGAATGTAATAATATTTAAGAAGAGCCTCGCTTCAAATATCAAACAATGTACTTTTCAAAACTACAAGATTTTCATATAAGATTCATGGAAACCTTCATGACCAGTAAGGATTACTCGACATAGGTGGATGATAAACTTCTCAGTGTAAACTAAAAACAGTCAATAAGCCTATTGTTATTAAAAGAAACCATTTAAACAAATTGTAGATAGACTAGTTATCAAATTCAACAAAGTCATCTAAAATAATTAAACAATATATAAAATCCATGGTGAATGCATCGAAATATTATATATAACTTTTTCTATCCACGCAAACTTTTAAAATCTATATATATATATATAATTTACAGAATATTATGTAGTCCATAACCAACCTATCCGATGCACATCTAAATAAAAATTTCACAGATCACAGAGTCAAATATTCTCCGAAGAGTTCCAAATCATTCCAAGATCATATGATGTATGTAATTTACACAAATGAATGAAGTCAATCATCAACCGTTTTGGCACACATTCGATAAAATTTGCAATTTAAAGAAAATCTAAGCAACCTAACAAATCTAAGTGTTGAATACCGTATCCAGAAGGGAGTGGATTGGTGATATTGATCTTCAATCCGAAGTTTTTGCAGCTTTGTTAATCCAAGAACTTCATTGGTACCTCTCATCCAACACTAGGGGTATTCTTCTTACCCCTTATCCTCCTGAGCCGCAAAGGGGCCACACAGAAAAACCAGAATGCAATATCTCCAAGCTTGCCTTGCAAGGAAGAGCTTCCACTCCTTCTTCAAGCTTTGTATCCCAACTCTCACAAGTAGAACACAATCCACAATAATTTTGGCAACATAACCTTACCAAGAATAAGATAGATCCATTTCCCTTCTACCGCATTTGTTTTCATGCATAATTAATTATCTTTTTAATTAATTTAATTAGTATTATTCACCCACACACTTTTCACCCTCTTCCCAAGTTGCACAAGTAATTATTATTTTATTTTATTTAAAAAACCAATTTCCCTCACATTCCCCAATGTGTTCCTATTTTCTCTCTTAGTTGTCCTTTTGTTCCCAGATTTTCATTTAATGAGTGTCTCCTAACTAGATCTTAGTTATATTTGGATTAAGAATCTTCTTCTAGTTAGACTAGTAGTAGCTTGATTCTAGATACCATTATATGTATACATCTATTCTCTGGTATTTTATTTATTTCTATTTGAAAAATCCATTTTATTATTTTCATGCACATATGTGCATTCTATCCAATATTTATATTTTTCTCACTTTTTGCTTAAATTGATTTATTTCAATTCTTTTAATTTATTTAATATTTTAATTTAGTCCCCTAACTAAACTTAGACTTAGGCTTAGAATTTTATTGGGATTTATAATTAATAAATTCATTGTTTAATTAATTATTTTAATCCAACAAGGTCTAATCATTTCAATGTTTTCTAGGCCACCTAGATTTATTGAATCAAGTTTTTATTTACGCGACGTGCCCTTCAAGATGCACCTTCATGCTCCAAGGGTGCCACTCGGCTTTGACTGGTTCTAGGATTTTTTCTGACCCTTGGATTCAACACTCCACTCGGTCGACCTTGTGAGAGACTAAGGGCTTCTAAGGAATAAGGACTCTGTCTTATTGCGCGCCCTTTAGAATATTCGTGAGTGGCTATCTCAGTCCGCCCTCACGACATTGTGGACCAATCAAACTAGGTTGTTATTAACCTACAAGTCTAGCCATGGTGGGAGTGCTAGTAGGCTGTGACAGGGACGTTGCCACACCTCTCCCTCAATGTCTGGTTTCTGTGCATGGCCCCTCTACTCCTTATGTGAGTCATATTATTAGGCATCATCAATCTTGCATCCACTGATAAAACTCGTGTTAGTAATCCATATACATAAATCATATTGTAATCAATCATATGCCACAATTGCGTAAATGAAATACTTAATTAAAATACAATTCACTCCCTGACTCAATCCAGAGTCCAAGGAATTCCATTGATGCCATCAACATCCACAACCTGTCATGTGTCCTACACACTCAGAAAAACTCGTCAATAGAATCTGCCAATATATATATATATATCAAATAATAATAAGTCACCACACATCATCATCATCATCATCATGTATAACCCATAATTGAAACGAAATCACAATGTACCATAACTGGATCACTTGCACGCAAGTGTCCTCAAAGAATAAGTCAATCAAAGTGTGCTCAGTAGAGCGAGATGTTACAAAAACTCAGTATGGAATGAACAAATAAAATTCTCACTTGAGGCTAGAGAAATCATTTTCATAAGTTTTACTTCTCTATTTTCTCCCTTCTTCTTTGTCTTGCTCTCCTTGTTTTATGACTTCATAAACTAGTTTGGATAGTTCAACTACATTTTTTTAGAAAAGTTAAATAACTTTATTTAGGAGAGAAAACTTTATTTATGATAAGGGTAATAAATATTTAAATAATAGGTGGGGTCCCACTAGGTATTTGTTCCCTTATTTCTAAAATTTCCATTGTAACCCTAAAAGTGAGTAAATACTATGAATCTATCAACATCATAAAATATATCAAGATAAGTAACCCATTCAAAACATACAAAATCAGCAAACACTTGTATCCCCAAAAAATATCAAAATGATATCATATTTAAAGTTGTCATATTTAATATCATATGTTTGTTGTCCATCCAAAATGTGTATCAAGTGTCTAAGTAGCAATGCCATAATACAAATTAAAATAAACGAGGGTATTTATTTTTGAAAAAATCATCTATTTTCTTTCTTCCTTCTGACACATCATGCCTAAGATTAAGTAAGTCTTCATAATAAGACTTATTCTCTTCTATTTTTACTATTTCAGGGTGCATGTCATTGAAGGTGATCTCTCTCTTACCACTGTATTCTTTGTCTAATTACTGTTTGGAACGTATGTAGAAGGATTGATATGCTTCTGAGCTAGGAGAGTTAGTAGGATTCTTTCGTTTGTCAATTTGAGGCTCATTGGGAGGAACCTTACAATTTATAGGAGGTGATTGAGCCATGGAGGAAGTTGAGGAAACATGTGGTATTGAATGCAAGGGAGGGGGAAGAGGAAGAGGGTTATCAGGCCATTGATAAATTCCATATGGAGAATTTATAGGGTTTTTTTTCCCAACCATCATTGGTTGGCTAGACATGGGGATCATGAAAATATACAATTTTGGGATGTGGCTACAAGGGAGGATTAGGAGGAGTTGGAGGTTATGGAAATGTTGATTTCCCACTAAGGTTGAGATAGCTAGTTTTTACTAGAAGGTTAAATTCTTCAGAATCAACATCAAATTGTATGGAAAATCTCATTCTCTTGTGTCACTCTTGTTTCCAAAATACATTTGGAAATATTCCCCTTCTTCCTCTGTTTCCACCTTGGTTACTCCATCGTCTAAAAAAGTGCATCTAATTCTCATCATCATTCCAATTAATGAAAAATCCGTAAAGTAAAATACAATACACAACATAGTAAATATCTATTACAATTTTGTTAAATATGATTTAGTTATGACTCTGAGAATAGCACAGTAATTCAAGCATGCAAGGGAGAAATGAGTAGGAATAATGTAAATAGGGAAGGAAATCCATAAGTCAATAGACAACCTGAACTCATTATTTCAATTTAAAAAAAATATGAACTGTATACTCCTTTGTGAAATTCTTTTTATATGAACAATCTACGCATCTCTTTTGAACAATGAAATATATGCAAATGAATATATATATATATATATATATATACACACACACACACAACATGGATAAATGATAAAGGGAATATACTTTGCGAAAAATGACATGAAATGAAAGGAATGAATGAAAAATTCATGTTCAATATTCACACACGGTGAACATTTTTGTACATAGACATGTAGATTGTTTTCCATTATAGAGCTAATAATATGTATGGAATTCTTTTGAGAAAATTTCAAAATAATTCCTCAAACAATCATTGTGTTCCGAGATTATACTTTTCACCAAATGCTACATTCCCAAATTTTATATAATCTGATTTTGCAACAACCCAACAAAATATCAAACTGCCCATATATCATTAAGAGATCGGAAGGTAGGATGAATGCCATATACATGTTTTCATGTTTTCCATAGTGAATAAATTTTAAATATATGCTTTTTAACAAATTCTTATCAACAAATATTTTAAATCACATAAATAGGAGGGAAAGAACCTTGAACTACACTGAAATATGAACTACACTGAAATATGAATAGGATAATATGGAATGATATATGAAAAATGATAAAACAATATGGGGAAAATTCCCAGTTTATGTAATTTAAATCAAATAAAAATTCAACTTGCCTATCATACCTTTTTATCTCATTTCTATTTCCAAATAAATTTATTCTTTATAATTGACAACTCAAACCCCATATCATACTTGAACAACGCATGCCATACAAATGGAAAGTTGACAATTGCCACACAATCTCATCCAATATTACATTATTTAGTAAACCCAGTTCACATAAGCATGACCATTTGGGTTTTAAAACAATGAAAAGGAATGGGTATGTGAGTCATCATGTAGCTAAAATATAACAGTAGGCTTAGTATTATAGCCACAAAGAGAAACAAATGAGTGTGTGGCCTCACTTTGTTTATAGAGAGTAGAGTTAATGCTAAGCACATGACGTGTTTTCTTTTATAATAAATTCAAAATAAAATAATAACCATTACTCTTCCAGGTGAACCATGAAATCGAACAGAGTTAGAAACTTAATATGAGAATCGACATTGGTTGTAATAAAAATAGTCTAGACTTAGTCGAGACAGTACCAGGTTAACATGTTCATTTTATACCAATAAGATTTGAACTCAGGAAATATAGAATATTATCAATTCTATTCACATAATATATTATTTCCAGTATTGAACAAACAATTTAGAAATTTGGGTTTGAACCCAAGTCAAAACTCAACAAGTATAAACAATAATAGAAATGGGTTCAACCCATTTTCCCCATAACCCAATATTTTTCAAACATCTTCCGGGAATAATGAAAAATGATAATATGAACTCAGGAGAAGTAATGTATACAACCGAGGATAAACATATTCATTTTTTTTCAAGTAAAACCCATGAATACACTCAACCATTCAAACAACTTTTCTTTTCATGAGTGAAAGACAAAGAGAGAAAAGACTTTCACACTCATTTCCAACCAACCAGAGCCAGAACTTCTACTTCACTTGATAATAATTATTTACAAAAGATGTTTAGAAGATGATGATTACACACCTCGTACAAAGATTGATTTTATACCATCTATGAGGGTCGAGACGGTTGCATCAAGAAACAAGAGGAGGTTGGTTTCTCAAGATGAGTTGCAACTCCTTCTCCACAGACAAAAACCAAAATGAAATGATAGTAATCCTAGCCATCAAAGGTGGTAAAACTTGGGTCTGTCAATATATATTCTTCACAACTCTTTACGATATTTAATAGTAGGTGATGAATTATGAGTCAACATAATTATGCAATTCTATTTCTAACCAAACAAGTAATTATGATAGCAAAAGCAAAAAAATCTACCATTTTTTGAAATCATTAAAGATAATCTACTTTTTTTTCTCTTTTAAACAAACAAAAAAAGATAATCTAATCAATCAAATAATAACCCTAGTTTTTCCTATTCAAGTTTATTAAATGTTTAGTAGTTTAAACAAGGTTAAGAAATCTTCAATAACAAACAATCAGACTATACATTTAATCATCTTAGCCAAGCAAACAATTAGAATATAACTTTAATAATCTTAACAAAGCAAAAGAGAAAACACAGATGAGTAATTATGAAATTCTATTTCTAAACAAACAATTAATTATGATAGAAAAAGCAAAAGCATCTATCATTTTTTGAAAGCATTAAAGATATAGTAAACAAAATTATAACATTTAGTCAATCCACTGCTAAACACTTGGTCAATTAATTCAAACAAATATCTTCTATCATTTTAAACATGAAAAGTTAGTCAATCCACTGCTAAACACTTTAATTCAAACAAATATTGTCTATCGTTTTCAAGTTATTAAATATTTTACTAACTCATATTCTTATGTTAGTCATTGTAATTAATTGAACTCGCTAAGATATTAACCATTTATCCAGGGGCACCCAATGTTGAAAACTTGGGTTGCTTTGGTACCCTTTTGTAACAACTCTCCTTTACCAAAAGATATTACTTTCATGATAAAGCCCCCATTTTTCTAAGAATTCAAGCAATGTGTTTCAACCTAGAAAATTTCAGAGACAACAAGTATAACGATTTAGATAGAAATACCATTCTACTATTAAACAACACCAACATAATTACAACAAAACAACACCATCAATTGTAACTATAATAGCAAAAAGAATTAAAAACTAAAAATAAATTGAAAATATTAAATACAATTAGCCCCTTGCATCGATGAAGATCGACCACTAGTCTGAAACAACACTTCACAATAAACTATTAACCAAAGGGAGAATTCTGCCCAATGACTGATTTTCCACCCAACTAATGCAATCACTTGAACTAGGTGGTATTCCTCGAGTACGTATCAATCTCAATGGGGTGAGGGATGGGAACATAAAGCACTCAACAAATGGCTCACCCAAGTCATAGAATAATTTCATAATCAACCAAAGTCTAGTAGAGATACTCCTGGACTTATAACACTCCCAAAACCTCTAAGGTTTATAGTGTGTATGGATCTTACTCCTAGTTAGGAAAGTATCACACATGACAATGGTTCCCCTTTACAAATATCTTACTTCTATCCTATCCCTTGATGATTACCCTTGGTTAGGAAAGTCACATTCTTAGTAGTGGTGTTCCAAGATCCCAAAAATAAACAATAGTGAGGCACATTGAGCATTAGTATCCCTTGTTACACAAGTACACTCCCAACCTCATTAATCCACACAGACTAGGCTTATAGCAGCTATCAAGAATAAGTCACAATAAGAAAATAGATCTACTCCTCAATGCTAAATTTTCAATCATCCTCCTCCCTTGGCCATACCCCTCACACAAGGTTACACTCTCTTTTCTAATATCCCAAAGGTGTAACAACTCCTTTCCTGAGAATTCCCTATTGTCCTTCACGGTCCCTACT
>JZKD02S1421535.1:547291-585043 GCA_000966675.3 Picea glauca | reverse complement strand
TTTTTTTTTTCAACGCCAACCTAACCTTGAACAAGTCGTTTGAAAATTATGAAATTGAAAATCTATTACAGTATAAGAATCATCTGAAGAGGTTCAAAAAAACACACATCAATTATAAACAGTGCAATAAAATCTAGGAAGGATGCTAAGAAGACTCGCAGGAAACGTAACTGCAGACAATAGGGAAATCTGATAGAGAGGGCAGTGGAGAAATGGGCGAAGATTCGTCCTTCTAAATAACTACAAAAGATGGACTGTGTATGCGTCATATAATTCACATTTTTGATAGAAAAAAATTTAAAGGAAAATAACTATGAACTGTTTCATTAATAGATCGATACCATAATAAAAGAATGAGAAAAGATCCATTTCCTTACCACATGAGCGACAAGGTGAGAACCTTATGTGATGTCGATCACTGTTAATTGTTACATTTTATCCTTGAGATGGATGAGAATTTAGTTAAAGTATCTTAGGGTTTGGGATATGGTTTGAAAGAACAACACATGGTCTTGATTATGGGCACTAAGTGGTTAGCATTGCAAGACATGGAAGGTTTATTCATTAAGAGTTCTGGCACAGAGATATGAAGGATCCAAAATGCACAGTAAAAAAAACACCAAGGCGTAGAGAAAAAGGATTGATTTGCTGGGTAAAGAGAGGGGTGCAGAGCCCTTGGCTTCCCCAAACACAGAGAAACTCGTTGCAAGAAAAACAAATGTTGGGTAGAGGATTGATCCTACACTTATTATCCATGCACAAGAAAGTAGGGCATTTGAATCTAAGTCTTTAACACCGGAGTAAAAGGCAGTCGATTCGGCTCCTGGCCGACTTCTCATGCAGAGACTAATAACTTAAAGGATAAAGGAACAAAAGATAAAAACACAAATCTGCATTCAGGTCTTCTCCGTGGAGAAACAAATATAAAAGCGCAATCAAGGAATGAATAAAACCCAGGCAGGAGTTACAAAAGTGCAGGCAAGGTTTGAGTCTAGGGCTCATTTTGGCCACTCAAAATTAGACAATATCTCAGAAATAATATATATTATGGATAGAAAGGTTCTTTCAAGATGAATCCAATGACAAGGAGATTACAATTACCATAGAAATATAAGTGCAAGGAAGCTCACAACAATTAAATCGACATCCAAATACAGTAAAATAAACAAGCGTAAATTAAATTTTATTGAAAATAGCAACTTTAAAGGGTGTACCTTTATCAACAAGGATGAGGCGAAGATGTCCTCCCACGCATTCGCTCAGTCCAGATCCTACTTTTCGATTGATGAGACCTCACGAGTACCTACCAACCAACGCTAGGGGTAGTCTTCTTCCCCCTGAGCCCCTCGAGCCACAAAATGGCCACGCACACAATATCAGAGAATGCTAGCACCCAGATCGCCTCGCAAGGTATAGCTACCACTCGTTACCCAATCTGGGTATCCCAACTCCCACAAGATAAAGTTCAGTCAAGATAAAATTTCAGTAGCATAACGTTACGCAAGCTAGATGTGATCCATACTCCTCCTCCGCCATCTTTTTTATAGAGTTTCTTAGTCATTAGTTTCCCAAACCCTCACTAGATTCATTTTTCAATTATTTAATTAGGAAAAAACTCCCACGTACACATGTCACCTGATCCCCTAGTTGCACTAGAAAATCAATTTATTAATTAATTAAATATTCCTATTTCCCTCAACCACCTAAAAGCATTCCTAAAAACGCTCCTCAGTGTCCCAATATTCCCTTACAATTCTTAAATGACTTACACCTTACTTAATTCCTAGTTGAGTTCATAAATAGAAAGTCTCAAAGGCTAGCTTCCTTACTAAGTTGGGCATTCCCCTTTTTCTTTAAGTTTCCCCTTTTCTTTAAGTTTCCTCTTCTTTTTAACTAAAAATAAATTTAGAAAGTGTAGATGAAAACAACCATTTACCCTCTTTCCTTTTTAACTAAAAATCAATTTAGCAAGTGTAGATAAAAACAACCATTTACCCTTTTTCCTTTTTAACTAAAAATCAATTTAGCAAGTGTAGATAAAAACAACCATTTACCCTTTTTCCTTTTTAACTAAAAATCAATTTAGCAAGTGTAGATAAAAACAACCATTTACCCTTTTTAATAAATTTAACCCTCCATTATAATTTTTACTTTAATAATTAAAGTTTGAATTTCTCTACCCCCTTCTTGTTATATGTCTAATTATTTTTGTTCAGAGGTTCTACTTAGACCTAGGTTTTACATTCACTAGACTTCACGATAGTTATTAAGGGAAAATTTGTTATTAAACTTACTCATCACTTTATTCATTTTAAGGTCGACCAAGTCCTAAGGAGGCATATTTTTCTAGGCACTAGGTTTATTAACTTACCAGTTAAAATCATGACGTGTCCTTTAGGACACACTACGTGCTCCAAGGGTGCCACTCGCCTCTTTCTATTTTATTTGCGCGACATGCCCTTCAAGACGCACTACGTGCTCCAAGGGTGTCACTCGCCTCTTTATTGAATTTGGTAGACGTCAAACCCCTAGAGTCAATACTCCGTCAAGTGATCTTGTGGGCGACTAAAGGCCTCTAAGGAATAAGGACCCTGCCTTATTGCATGCCCCTTAAAATCATCGTGATCAACTGTCAGAGTCTTCCCTCACGACATCATGGGTATTCTCGAACTAGGTAATCGTTAACCTACAATTTGAGCCATGATGAGAGTGATAGTAGGTTGTGGTAGGGCTGCTGCCACACCTCTCCCTCAATGTCTCTAGTTTTCGTGCATGACCCCTCTACTCCAAATGTGAGTCTGGTCGGCAAGCTATCATCAACATGCATCCATCAACAAATCATGCCAACAATAATAATCAATCATCATAACATCTAATCATATGTACATATGTCACATCAACAACATTCAAACCCTAACAGTCCACTCCCTGAATCGATCCAGAGTCCAAGGGTTTCATCGATACCTCTGCATCCTCAATGTCCAGAGTCTTACACACTTAGGAGAACCCAGTTAATCACACCTGTCTATGTAAATACAACAAAATAACATATCATCAAATCCACAATATCTCATAATCATAATCAAAACAACCAATAGTTTAATAACCCGGATCACTTGCACGCAAGTTTCCTCAAAGAATAAGTTCTCTCAGTGCATGCAAGAGTGGGATGTTACAAGATATATGGAAACATAAGCACTATCACCAATGACACACATAGGGTTGTAGTTGGAAATGATTAGTACCAAGAAAGTACCACAATGTGATAATGAGGAAATGTAGGATCTTCCTTCTAGAATATTAGGTATTCAGGACTCTAAAAACTCTCCACACACACACGCACACACATATATATATATGTCCATTGTAAAATAATAATGGTAGGTTCACGAGAAATCATGTCTTAGGCAAACCCACAGAGCATCATGGTGGATAGTGGGATTAATATCTATCATGTTTTGAATAGGCCTCTTGCGGTTAAATGTGGCCCCTCTTTCTACATTTGGGCTTGACATAAAAATCATGTAAATGGCTCTTCTTTTTTGTGCTCTCATGTATATTATGTGGGAAATAGTTTTTCTCCTTTAGTGTGTTGTTTCTTTGCTATTAGTTTCTTGTTCTCTATGTTCAATGATTATTTCTACTTGACTGACCTTGGTTGTGTGTTTGAGATTATCCTCTGCTAAAATTTGAGGTTACCCTCCCACATCCATGGATGAGTGCATACCATCCTAATATGGGAGAGCCCAAATCTTAAAGAGATGGAGAAAACAAAGGATCTACACCCATATTCCATGACAAGAGGCACAAGGAGCATAATTACCAACTTGATGAGAACAATCTAGAGTTCTCATTTTTTTAAAGGTCTCATTTAGTGACTATTTTATCCTCATTTCGAAAAGTGGTGCTACCAATAACGCTCATTTTCTTTTCATGGTTAAAATTACCACCTTTTGGAAGCATGGGTTAGAATAAAAAACAAAAAATACATCAAAAACAATTTATAAAAGAAAACAATATACATTTTAAAAATAATATAAACATTAAAAATAAATACAATTTAAAAAACCAATATTAAATTAAAAATAAAAAAAAAAAACAAAACAAAACAAAAAGTCAATACTATTTAAAACAAATAAAAAAAATTAAAATAACACACACACATACATTAAGTGGTGAATCGAGTGTAGCTCGAGTGGTTGGGAGGAATGATTGTTATCCTCCATACCAAGGTTCAATTCCCACATGTGACATGTTGAGCTCTAAATGAGTATATTGTTGTAATGGCTTCGAGCCCTATTGTTGATTGGCCTTGTGCCATTCCCACATGTGACACGTTGAGCTCTAAATGAGTATATTTTTGTAATGGCTTCAAGACCTTTTTTTTTTGGCCTTATTCCCTGAAGATTCTATGATTTACCTTGGGTACTATCCTTGAAATAAGGAGACATACTTGGGGGTTTTCCCCAAGCAATGTAATATATATATATAACATGAAAAAATAGAATCTTAATTAAAAAAAACAAAGTTTAAATAAAAAAACCATGAAAAACTTGTTTTTTTTTTTTTTTTTTTGTTTTTATGTTGGGGGAAGTTAACAACGAGCATCCCTCTGCACACCAAACATTACAAAACAATCACATTGCAACCCCCTTCCTACCACTCAAAGGAATGATATCCACTCCCTTTAGTTGTAGGAAGGTGATTGACATGTGAGTTTTTTGTGATGTTTGGAAAGGGGCCATGTTTGGCATCGCCATCCCACCCAAACATCACAAGAAACAAGTTTTTTCATTTTTTTTTATTTAAACTTTTTTATTTATATTTTTAAATTATGCCTTCTTTGAAAAAACTGTTTTTAATAATTTTAAATTTCTATTTTCTTTTAATTTTTTTTTAAGGTTTTTTTAAGTTTTTTTTTCAATTGTATTTTTTTATATGATTATATTATTTTAAAAAATTGTAAATTTTTTGTTTTTCCTAAATTGGTTTTAATTTTTTTTTTAATCTTAATTTTTTGTTATTAAAAAAATTGTTTTTCTTTCTTTTTAAAAACCAAATGGTTCTTCCCTTGTTTTTCTCCTAATTGTTTTTTTTTTAATTTAAAATGTTCTTTTTAAAGAAAATCATGATTTTTCTCATTTGGGATTTTTTTCTCTTTTTTCTCTTTTTCTATTTATTTATTTTTCATTTTTTTCTTTTTTACAATTTTGCTTGCTACAATGTCGATCTTTCGGCCCATGGTTTCTAAAATGTTACAATTTTAAGCCGAGAGAAAAAGAGGGTGCTACTGAAAGCACCTCTTTTCAATTTTGTAAATGGTCTTAAGATTTTGGTTCCAATTGTGTCAGTTGTCAAGGCCACGGTTTCAAAAAAGATTGCAATTTTATCCCTAGTAAAAAGGCAGTTGCTATTGGGAGTACAAATTTTTTATTTGGGGTTGATTTTAAGGTTTTGGTTGCAATGGCATCGATTGTCAAGTCCAGAGGTTTCAAAGAAGTTGTAATTTCAACCTTGAAAATAAAAAATGGTGTTGTCGTTAGTGCCATTTTTCAATTCGATGGTTTATTTTAAGGTTTTTGTCGACAACATTATGACATTGCTAAGGCCATGGTTGCAAAAGGTGGTAATTTAACCTTGAAAAAAAAGGTGCTACTGGTAGAACCACTTTTCGAAACAGGGGTTGATTTTGGTGTTTTTTACCCAAAAATATGGTTTTTAGGGATATATTTCTCATTTTGAAGTCACATTTCTCGTCAAGTTGGTAACTATATTAAGGATCACCCACCAAAATGGAAGGCATCCCTAGTGTTACTACTTGAAACTGTGTGGTTCATGTTACATTTTTGGAGACATTATTTTTGCATCTTAGCAACTTAGTTTCTAGAGATGCGACCATTGGAGAATCAACCACATTTACAGGTTTCAAGTATTATCTTGAGACCATTTCCTTGTTATGTGGACTTGTTAAATATTACTTGGTTTATCATTAATGACTAGATTAAGGACTTGGAGTACTAGTGGTGGCTTGGTGGAGATCCATTGGTCCATGTTATATTTTCATTTTTGGGTGATCTTTACTATTTAGAGGCAATGGATACATATTTAGAGGAGTATTTTCTTATATGACAATGTTACTACATATTTTGATGCATTATCTCACCTTTGGGTTACCTTTTCACATATTTGGAGGCAATTTTCATATTTTGATGCATGTTTTACAATTGAAATTTTCATGTCATGCTATCCAAGGCACATTCTACATATTTAGAGGCATAATTCAATGTTGAGATGGATTTCCACACTCTCCGAGGAAATATCTACATATTTTGAGGCATGACTCTTCCCTAGAAGCTTCTAGAGTTTTATTTATACTATTTTATTGAGGCTTCTAGTATTTATTAAATATATTTTATTGAGAGACAGTTTTACATTGAAATATATAAAATGAGAAGAGATTTTATTAGCAAGGTAGAAGTTGAAATTGCGTGTAAAGGATTGGTTTGATTAATTGGATCTTCCATCTTCTTCCCATAGATCTTGTATATATGTAAGGCTACAATGGACATATTGCTACCATATATTTGTGTAAAGTGTTGTTTTGGATTTTTGTAGTTAGTTGGTATTTTCCTAGAGAATAGGTTGAAGTGTGGTTTTTAAACCCTCTTCTCTCCATTTTTATATCAAATTTGGATAATGGTGTATTAAGGGGTTGTTCATTCAATATAATGTTATCTATATTATTTTAATCTCATCTTTGATATATTATGTGGTTGCAAGTTTATGGATCTGTTGTTGTGTCTCTCTTGAACATTTCATATGATTGTTATATATATATATATATATATATATATATATATATATATATATATCATATTTGTTTATGATTGATTACACTTTTTATTTGGTGGTTTATGATGCTTTCTTCAGTTTCAAGTTCTATTTGTCACATGGATTCCAAAGCCCAAGGAAAAGGCACTAGGTGTTTCTTAACTTCTCATTTTATATTTAAAAAGACTAAAAATGTAATCACTCTATAGATCTAATTTTTGCATAATCACTTGGAGGACAAATCTATAGTTTTATTAGGGATTCCACCCTTATTCTAGAGGAGAGTCAACCTTAAGTGAGGAGGAAGACCAGTGGGGTTACAATGGGTCATGTTCTCAAGTTTCCCTAGGGTTTGTATTTGATGACTAGACTTATCTTTGAAGTGCATATTTTGGAGGTAGCACCTAGTCTCAAACAATGATGAATACATTGAGGAGGTGGCCTTTGGGGAAGGTATTCATCCTTATTTTGAAGTGCACAATAGGAAATTTCATTCATCATTCACACACAATCATTCAAAGTAAGACTATAGGGAGGTGGATAAATTAGTTTAGGAGGCCTGATTGGAGGATAAAGGAAAGACGTTGGGAAGCATCCCTCCCTTTGATTTTCTACTAGATTGTTGATGCTTGAACTCATTAGGACTGAAACAGAAACCTCATGAGGAAATTAGTCCCCCTTCATTTTTAGAGAGGTGGTTCTCCTCTTTGGATAAAAGATATATCTTTGAATATATTGGAGTAGGGAGAGTGCTATACAACAAACCCCAAATCTTTATTTCTTGGATTTAAATGAAATGGTTCTTCAATAACCCAATATGATATTTATGTGCAACAATAATATTTTTACAATAATAAAATATTAAAGGAGGGATTCAACATCATAATTAAATTGTGATCAACATCACTCACAATCTTCTTAATCATATATAAATACATCCATGTCTTCTTCATGAAAAATAGGAGAGAATAATTCTATCATCTCAAATAATTTAAAAGAGTACTTCTATCAAGATCAAAAGAGAATTTTATAGGTCAACCTCAAATATCTTATACTTAAAACTCAAATTTACAAGATAGAGTCAAGATCAACCCCGAAGCAATTCTTTGTGGAGTTTTATTCATGAAAGATGTTCTTCATTACCAAAGATTTGACAACCATGTATGTGGCTTCAAATTCTCCATGATCAAATAAGAAACTATCTTAGAATAATAAAAGAAGACCATTAAACAACTCAGTATTGTTCCCAACTCTGAGATTCAAGCATAAAGTTATCAGAAGTGGTGTAGAAGAATAGAAATAATGGAGAATATGAAGATTTATTTCTTTTGATCAAAATATTGATTGTGTATCCATGGTTGTACCTTATTATTCCTCTGATATTCTTCCCTACCCCTCTCACAATAATGATTCTTGGACCTCTTGATGAAGCCTCTCTTCTCTTTTTAAGAAGAGAATTTCTAACTACTTGAGTAGTTAGGGTTTCTCCCTTATAGAAATTCTCGCACAAATTTATTCTTGAATATTTTCCTTTAATTAATGCCTCATTAATGAACTCACATCATTAATATAATTATATTGAAAATGGGTCCCTCTCATTTTTTAATAAAATTTTTAATTAAACTTTTATTTTTAAAATTTTTAATTAATTTTCCATTAAAAGAGGACGACTGTAATTTAATTTTCTAGAAGTGAAAAAAAACATTTTAGCCATGTAAACCACTTCTTATATTTTCTTCATCGTCTCATATTTCCAACGATATAAATTTTGTGCAAATCCATTGCCCGAATCTCAATATATGAGCTCATGAAGTTGAGTTGTCATGCAGGCCCATTAAAAATGCAACTGACTAATATTTTAATTTCTGAGAAAAATGTATCAACTTTAAGTACTTGAAACCTGTACCACCATATTCTACATCAAAAAAAAATTCCAACAGTATAAATGTTGCGCGATTCCAACACCTGGAGCTCAAGTTATGGCCTTCGCAAGATCAAAACTCAACCACCGTTGATCAAAATTGATGCGAAAATGTGGGCCCTTGGATGAATTCCGTGCTTCCCTCCATAAAATTTGACTTTTTGGTTTAAAATTATATCCTACATGCATTGGGATATTATATTCTTCATGATATATAATACTAAGTGTTTTATACACTTAGCAAGAAACAAAAGAAGAGAAGAAATTATGGAGCTCGGAGGATTCGACCCTTAGAAAATTTTCGAATAAAATAATAATTTTTTGGAATCCCATCTTCATCCACGTCATGCCACATCATAAATGAGTCACGACCATGTTTCATCATGGGAATGGTTCACATAATTTCCACATTTCATATTCTCATTCGTTGGTTTTCATGCCTTGGAATAACTTTGAGAATTTGGCTAAGTATGTGAGATGGGACAAGAGGGGATGAGGGAGAGGCGGGTTGGAAGGTTTGTAGGTTTGCGGGGGTGAGGGAAGGGATGTAAGTGAACTTAACCATGAAATTTTCATGAAACTTCCAACCCATGAACCCGCGGTTGGATGAGTGATCCAAAGAACCTAAGTATAGAAGGGTGGTCGGTTGGACAAGAGTGAGTTTGAATATGGAGATTTTTATGAACCCGCCAACCAGGTAACCCACAAACCCATGGTTATGGATGATCAAAAATATGTTAACTGTGGAAAGGCAGTCGGTTGGAATTGCATGCAGAAGGGTTAAAACACTTTAGGGTCTCAACACCTGCAACAAATATGATGGTCCAAAATGTAGATCATGAAACTTTGGGTGCAAAGTGAAGATCATGAAACTTGGAGGATGAGGGCTTGAACCCGTGAACCCATGAAGTTGAAAAAATGGTTAAGTGTAGTGTAGAAGCGGACTTATGACATGGGAAAGTGGATGGAGATGAAGTTTTTCCAACCCGCGAACCCGATGAGGAGATGAAGGAAGAGTTCCAGAAATGTCTAAGTGTAGAGACTAGTGGAGCATATGGAGAAGAGTGGTGAAAATAGAAAAATGGTTAAGTGTGGAGATGGAAGGTGAGGGAGACAAGTGATGATATTACTTCACAATTAGAAAATGGAGAGGAGAACATGATACTTAGAAAAAATCTTCAAAATCTCTCCTTCGGACCTTTAGACCAGATCTTGAATAAATTAGGCATGTGGAAACAAATTTATAATCCAAAAAGTGCATGGCGAAGCTGAGACTAAGGGCTGCAAAGTGAACTTATAAAAGTTCAAAAAATGTCTTCCTTTTATATCAAGTAATTTATGAATCTAAGAGTGGAAAAATATAGATGACCAAATTTTGGTCAACATAGATGCACTATAAGGAAAACACCATGTAGAGGATGTTTCATCATAGGCTTATAGTGTTACAAGAATGGGAAATGTTTTAAAAAAAAACTTTTCTAAAACCTATATTTTTTATGGCACAGGCTTTAGCGGATGTTCAATATAACTATTGTTCCACAGTGCGAATTATCTACTATTGCATACTAGTGCAAATTATCTACTATTGCATATCAATGCAAAAGAACAATTTAAATGCACCAATGCTTAAATAGGTATGAAATGCATAATTTAGTTCAAATGAATATAATGCATCGATATGTTTCAACATTGAATTATTTTTCATTGTGGGTATACAAATTCAACTTCTTGTTTTTTTAAATAAAATTTCTATTAATCATTAAAAATTTAATATATTTACAATAATATTGATTTTTATATTTTAGTTAATATGATTTAATATAATCATTACCTTAATGCATTGTATCATTTAAACAAATATATCAAGAGATTACATATTTATTCAATGTAATTATGTAAATCATTAATATATTTAAATTATCAATGTAATATTTTACAACATTAGATACTGCAGTAAAAAGGAAAGTCATTTTGTTATATACGAATGAGGGAATTTTTTCGATAAAAAATGGGACAAGATAAAGGTTCATGATAGTCAAAACATTAATAAATAATTTTTACAATTATTGGTAACTCATCATCATACCAATTGGGACAAAATGTCTTCATTAAACAAAATGTTTGATTTTTACAAAAATCAAAATCAAAATATAAAAATTGAAACATTTAATTATATTGATCATCATTCAAATTGTTTCCATTGTTTGAACTACTTGCATGCCTCATTTCTTCATCACTTGTAGGGGATAATGTACTTGGGTTATTTGAAATGTCTTGTTAATTAGCTTGATTTTGTTCTACCTCTTCATGTTTCATCTACAAACATAGAAATAAAGTGTGGTGAGTATATCCACATTTGCAATATAATATTCACGATTATATATATTGAAAATCATACCATAGTAGCAAGTGTTGAAAGTGTTCCTAGTTCTTGTGTTCATTGGAGTGATTTTTGTATTGTAAGTGAAAAGAATGTCTGTTAGACATTCTTTCCACAATATCCCTCAAACTTTTATAAAAAAAAATTCCACGTCATTAACTTCCAACATGTATCTATATTTTAATTAGTATGTTTGAATATAAACATTTCATTAATGTAATATATCATTTGTTATAACCCTAATTTGCACCAGATATGCTTACCTGGCATCAGGCCATCTCATATTCCTTCTTTGCCAAGCTAGTACTGAACAACTCTTCTTAAAAACACCCGTTTTAAAGGCACACGCGCCCTGCTCCACTACAGCCCGTGTGTACATGCTAGCTGACCCACTACAGCTCGCATGTACCTACAAAAGCATGAAAAATGGAAAGTTGTTGACGAAACACATAGTTTTGAGTAAGTTAACTAAACCTTTCAACCATGCATGGCCATTCACTCGACCAAATACCTATCTCCTTCTAGCCTATAAAAGAAGGGGTAGTGGTCTCATTTGAAGGGAGGAAAATCATAGTAAAGAAACTCTACCCGAATTAGCATTCCCCTTGCCTCAACCTTTTGCAACTATTATGTGAAGAGAAGCATGCAGTTGGAGCACGTTGAAGAGGATCCCAAGACCAGATTGGAGGAGCAATGGTCGATCTCACTATTGTAAGGTATTTTCGTGAGATTAATAAAAGAAGTACTTTTCCCGTCCTACCATATGAGGTTTTCATTGTTTGAATATTGATTACATGTTGATTAAATCTCTAACCCATTAGTTCATATATCAAATGCATGTGGATTTATTCGTTTGTCTTTTGTGAACGTAGGTCATCATTGGGAGGAGAGTTTCAGTCGAAGAGAGACCAAGCGTGAAAAGGGGTTGACATTGAACATGAAAAATAAGGTACGACAACTTGATCTCTTTAACCTTGTATTTTCATATGAAAAATGGGGTTTAGGTATGGGATGATGGTAGAAAGTAGGAATCTTTAGGTCATTTCTGCATGCATGATAAAACCCTTAGTGCTATTCCATAGGAGGGATTTCCCACCCACAACAAAATTGGCAACCGTATTGGGGAACTCTTGGGTTTTCTGGGGATACTTTTTTGGTATTTTTAAATTGGTTTCATCACCTTTTTTCTGAGTTTCTGCAAGAGTCTGAACTAGTAGGGATTTTGGTCTTCCATACCAGTATTCCCTACTTTCTTTGCTTGGATGCTTTTTATTTTATGGGAGTCACAGAGGTACACACAGCCTATATAAGGCCTGCATGTGTGTACTCGCGCCCTACCTTCACACAACCCACGTGCATACGCTATTTAATGAAGTGTCAGTCACATGTCTAAGTTCATAATATTTTTTTTTAGAGAGGCAACCATCCTCTCCCCTTTCAGAAGTGATCCTTCTCAGGGGTTTTCTGGATCTCATTCTGGTCTCTGTTTTTGTAGTTTGTAGCTTAGGTACCACCTCAAATTGGTTTTGTTCTATGAAATTTTCCTTGAATTGTTTTTCTTTTCTGTCAAAGTAAGTTTCTAAGTCTTCAAGGGACTCTGGTTCTCAATACCAATAGTCTCTGCCAGTGTTTGATTGCTTGTTTTTTTTCATTTTTGAATAATTGCAGAGGTACACGTGGCCTGTATAAGGCCTGCATGCGAGTACACACAATCTGACCTTACATAGCTCGCGTGCACACGCTGGCTGTTGAATTGTCAGCAGCGTGCCTGTTGAATAACGTTTTGTTTAAGGAGAGGTAGTCATCCTCTTCCTTATCAAGAGTTATACCTCTCAGAGATTTTCTTGGTTTAATCTTGGTCTTTGTCATAGCAGTCGACAACTTAGGTCTGATTACAGTAATAACTTTCTTTTTCATTAAAAAGTTTTCCTCAAATTTTTTCTTTCATAGGGTTTTTAGACAAGTGTGAGAGTCTTCTTTAATCAGTTTATGTGTTATTGTCAATAACTCTTTGCAATCTGCGCATAGGCTAGAAGTTTTCTTGGTATTTACTTGTTGTCATTTTTCCTTTTTTCTTTGCGAGCATTAAATAAATAAAAAACTCTTTTATTTGTTGGTTTGCATTAATAACCAAGAAAAGTTTTTATTTCATAAGTTCTTGGTTGTTTACTTAGGAAAATAAGTAGCTCGTAGTTGAGCAAAATCCTATTTTGAGTTTGTTGTTCAAAGATCTTAGAAAAAATTTAGTTTGAAAAGTTGATTAAATAAATATATAAAATTCAAGAAGAAGTTATTTTGTTTCCATCTTTCTGTGTATCTTTTCTTTTGTCTCTTAAAACATCACTAGTTTCACTTTCATAACCTTTGACTTAATACAAGCCATAAAAAATTAACGATTAATTAAAATCAAGTAGACTTTATGTTTGTAGGGTCCAACAACTAGTCTAGGCTAGAGCCTTGATTTAGGTTGGAGAGGAAACTCTTCAAGGCTGCAAAACATACATAAGAGTCTGTGCTAGGGAGTGTTAAAAGTCCAGTATCGTGAAAGTTATCCGGGATCCCCCTCTAACATAGGGGCTTAACATGAGGTCACGTGTGGAAATGTAGTGGAGATAACCCCTCCAAAGCCAGACCAAGCGTAGTGAGGAACGCATATAGAGGGCTTGTTTTGGGATTCCGTCAATTGCATCTGCCATGAAGCTTCGTGGGTATTGAATCCATTCAAGGTCCTCAGTTGTCTTCCAAACCACTTTCTTTCAATACCATTGATAGGTTTCAGGCTTGATACCTTGCTCATTGCGGTCCACCCGACTTTCGACTATACCCTCCTGGTGACTGTTCATGCATTGGAAACCTAGTTGCCATTATTTTAGGGACTTACACAGATGACTGTGGGGGTAGACCGCGGTACCTAGGATAGACATCGAGCCACACTTTGTAGATGATACCTGGAAGGTGATTCCATATTCGAGTTTCACTTGCACCGGTAAGTTGCTCTAGTGTTGGTTGTTGTAGCTGTTCTTCCAACTAGTTTAGTCATTGCTTGTTTTATCTTGTAGGGACTTTTTCTAGTGTGTGTTGTTTTTGAATGACTAGAAATCCCTAGTGTGTCTTTGATCTTCTTACATATTGGAGGATCACGAGCTCCGTTGGTCATGAAGGATTCTTGGCCTGCCACTGGTTACTCTGGAGCCACCCCCGCCACCGCTAAGGCGAAATCTAGACCAACAAGGGTCTTCTGAAGCAACCAGGTCACAGGAAACTGTGCCCGACCAACATCCGAAGGAACCAACCATTTCATACCTTGGAGAGGAAGCTCTTGGTCCATACGAAACTCCAACCATTGATATTTCAGTGCCCATCATCATACAAATTTATCCTTATGAGCATCAGACAATGTCACACACATCAATGGAAACAAACACTGCCACTTCTTCCAGTAATTTTCCTATTCCCACTACGGCTATCACCACAGGGGGTGTTCCACCTCCTAACCCACCATCGTCGGTCCAAGACACCATGGTCCCTACTGCCTCTACCTTGAGTAGTGGTCTGATCGCGTCTTTGGAGGCAGCCACTACTCCTTTCACACAGAGTGCGACAGGCCCTCCGTTCTCATACAGGATGCCTATCTTAGGTACAAGCCTTGTACTTTTCTACTCCACTTTAAAAAATTTAGGCCTGGGGGCAGAGAGCTCTAACGCTTTTCTACAAGGACCCATGGGGGGCACTTCAGCTCCCTTTAATTCTTTTCCTTATGGAGGAGGCCATATACCTCCTTCATTCCCTTCGCTCGGAAGTGCCCACCAACATTCCATCGGGACAAACGCAAAACATAGTTCATTTGGAGCAGGGAGTCAAGGACCACCTTCTCATAATATGCCAGTAGGTTCAACACTGTTTTATTTGTTCTATGCATTTGGTAACAACACTTTCTTGTCAGATGCTTTCCCGACTGGGGGAAACCTCAATTGTGGACAACCTAATCCTACGCAAGGTACTATTCCTGCATAGGGGGCAAACCTAGGAATTTCTTCCGCACCAGGACCTTGGAATTCTTGGCAGGGATTAGTTCCCTCGTCAAGAATGTCGATTGGGGGCAACTCTTTTCACAATCAATGGAACCCCAGGAAATGTGCAGTACTTATGCCCATGGGATCGACATGGGGAAACCCTTCCCAAATTCCCTTGAATGTAATGCATGCCCAACCATCTACGTCCTATTTCAGAAATTAGTTGATGATGTCTCCTCAAACAAAAAATCCCTACACTATTCATGGCCATGGTTTTTACCAAAACCTGGGCCAACAACCCAACTTTTCCTGGCAACCTGGTGCCAGTCAAACTCTAGGCCCCTTTTTCCATGGTTATCACCAACAACCCAAACTACCTTTCCTGACAACCTTGCATTTTCCAGACTTAACAAGTTTGTTGAATGACCCTATCTATCATGATCCGCGTTGGCCCCCTATGCCGACAAAGTTTCTTTCGAACATACCAAAGTTCGAATCCAAGCCTAACGAAGATCCAGGGGATCATGTGACTACTTTTCACCTTTGGTGATCATCTAATTCATTGAAAGACGACTTCGTATAGTTACGATTATTTCAATGTACTCCCATTGGGAGTGCTGCAAAATGGTACATTGAGCTCGACCACTCATGATACTCTTCTTTCGGTGAATTGGCAATGGCTTTCCTAAACCATTTCCAATTACTTGTGAGATACAACACTGGCAGAAAATTGCTGGCCAATTTCGAACAGAAAAAAGTGGACCATATCTCTGATCACATCTGAGAATGGAGATGTCAGAAAAGTTTGATTAAGGTGTCAGTCCCACCAGCATTCCTTCTTGAGTGGTACCTTAAGTCTTTGGTCCCACAATTATCCAAAGAAGTCACAATGTTGGGAGTGTTTTCCGAAGAAGATGCAATCATGCTAGCTCAACATCTTGAGCTAATTTATTCTCAGTCTTGTCTACTATATGAAATCTTGTCGGATGCACGATGATCAATACTTGATAAAACTAGACAGAGAGTTGGACCACATGCCGATGGTATTGTTGGTTCAGCACAAACAAAGCCTGTTGAAAAATTGACGAAACAATTGCAACAATTGTCTATACAGCATACGGCGGCCAGCTAGACTACTGTTCTGGTTTCTCCCCCTATCCAAACGTCGGATGTGCACAGTGTGCAATCGACAAATACGAAGGCCACCCAACAGCCTGATGGAAAGAAGAAACAACATAAGAAGGGTAAGGGGGATAAGAAACCTACTAATAATGTTGGTGGGGGAAACACTGAAAAAAGGAAGTCGAAGTGTTTGTGTAATCTGTGCGCGGAAGACCACCCGACTCACCAGTGGCCTCGGCTTGAAGAGGCCCAAAAGTTATTGTCACAGCAGCATCTTGCTGTGTTAACAAAACCATTTCAACATGGCCAAAATCTAACTCAAGCCTCTACAAGTGCGGAAGGGGGCAGTCAAGGACCCCCTTCATCTTCAAACAATCCTGCATCCGTGAATGTGTATATGATGAAAGGTGATGCCTATATATCAATTAGAGCACATGATTACATCAAGCCAAGCACCTATGAGAAAGATAAATAAGATTAAACCCGATCTCTTCCTCTCTAGATTGAGAATACATTTGGAGAAACCATGACACGCATCCCAAAAGGTGCGTTTAATAAATCTTCTCACAAGTCAAACGCAAGTGCCACCTAGAACTACTCTGTGGTGGAGGATTTGTCTCAAACCCCTTGTGCGATGTCTGGTTTGGAAGTCCTCCAAAGCTGCCCTTCCCAGAGAAAGGATCTGTTAGCCGCTTTAGGATCCACCAAGACTTGTAATATGGGTACGATCATGCTTGATACAACCGACTTAAAACCTTGTCTCCCTTACCACGTAGCATTCTAGATAGTAGTGTCTTACACCACGAAAATTTTTACTCAGAACATTTTCCACATGGTGGTTGATGAGGGCGCCTCAAAATGTGTAATGTCTTTGGAGTGTTGGAAGGCCATTGGCCATCCCGCTTTGTCTCTGTCACCTACTCTTCTTACCACTTTCGACAGTCGTTCGTTCCGACCACATGGAATTATCCCCTCTTTTCCCATGTAGTTAGGAGGGAAAACCGTGTGTGTCAAGGTTGAAGTGGTCGATGCATCTCTCGACTACAATCTCTTGTTAGGGAGGAGTTGGACCTATGCTATGCAAGTAGTAGTCGCTACATTTTTCCGAGTCTTGTTGTTTCCACACGAGGGTCAAATCGTGACCATTGATTAGTTGTCTTTCTCCCGTCCTGACCCTTCATTGGGGGCATCCACATTCCCAATGATTGATAACCCTCAACCCAATGTCGTCAACATAGGGGTTGGTTTGTTCCCACCTTTTATGGGTACTTTCGATTACCCACCTCCTCAAGGCGATGTTAAGTTCATATCTGACCACCATAAGGTTGATATTTTCCAAGTTTCGTCATTTCACACGACTTACTTCAACAATCCATGGATTCTTCCTTCCCCATCAGCCAGATTGGAAGGGACAGAGCACCATGGTATGTCTATGCCCTTGTCCATGATAGAAGTGGCATACTCTTTAGTCCAACAAGATTCTATTGGCCCTGATCTGACTCCCGCACAAGAGTTAGATCCGATTCTAGAGCCTATTTGGGCTCAAGGTTTCCTCGCTGATATAGATTCTTTAGACTTAGTCGTGCCCTCAGAAGAAGCAATCATTGAAGCAATGACTAGTCTGGACAAACCCTGGGATGATCTCCATCATAGATCTTACTTCCTCCCAGATTTAAGAAAAATTGAATCATAGGTCTTGTCCTATCAATCCTAGGGGAATTCGTGTTTGATTTGAATCATAGGGGAATTCACTTTGACTATGATTGGAGAATCATACGTCTTGTCCTATCAATCCTTTGGCTACGCATGTTTTTTATGCCAAGGGTAATATGGCAACCATTGCTGAAACTAAACCTATTAACATCTCCAGAACCCCTGTCGTCATGGAAAATGTTTTCACTGGAGATGACTTCTCCCCCGAAGAGATTCGAATCTACACAGATTTATTTAAGGAATTTCGTGACGTTTTTGCTTGGTCTTACGAGGAAATGCTAGGCATTGATCCAAAAAATTTTGAACACGACTTATCTTGACGCTAAGCAAGTTCAGCAAAAGCTTCGTCCAGTTAATCCTAAGAAACCAACAGCTATTAAGGTTGAAGTAGAGAAAATTCTCAAGGCAGGTTTTATCTACCCCGTCCATTTGACCCAATGGGTGTCAAACCCCGTGTTGGTTGACAAAAAACAAGGTATGATTTGCGTATGTATGGACTTCCATGATTTCAACAAAGCCTGTACAAAAGATAATTTCCCCACACCATTTATTGACCAGATAGTTGATGAATGCACAGGTTGCGAGGCATTTTCTTTCATGGATATTTTTTTGAGATATAATCAGATACAAATCAAACACGAAGACCAACACAAAATAGCATTCATTTTTCCATGGGGTACATCCGCGTATCATAAGATGCCTTTTGGTCTAAAAAATGATAGAGATACCTTTCAGCGGGCCATGTCTTTTTCTTTCCATGATATCAAACATATCATTGAGGCCTACCTATATGATTTAACATCATCATATCGTAAGAGAACTGATCATCCCACACACCTCCGACTTATCTTTGAGCGATGTCCCTACTTCTAGATTCGCTTGAATCCCAACAAATGAAGTTTTTGCGTGACGTCGGGCTATCTTCTAAGTTTCATAGTTTCAACAACATGGATCATAGTCGATCCTCTCAAGGTTGAGGCAATAGTTCAGTTGCCTCCCCCACGTACAATCCTTGAACTTAAGAGTTTACAAGGAAAATCAAATTTTTTGTGGCGTTTCATCGCAAGCTATGCCGAGATAACAAAGGGCTTTATGCATTTACTGAAGAAATATGTTCCTTTTCATTGGGACGAAGTCACTCAACGCTCCTTCGAATTTTTGAAACGTGCCCTCACAACTGCCCCTCTGCTTCAACCACCCAATTATAAAAAATATTTCTTATTATACTTGTCTGCAACAGAGTCGACCATTGGCATGGTCTTAGTTCAGGAAGATGATTTTCTCTCAAAATATGTGATTTATTACCTGAGATGAGGCTTGGTTGGACCGGAACTCAATTATTCTCACATTGAAAAACTTATGTTGGCAGCAGTTCATGCTGCCCAACGATTCCATCATTATATTTTGTTTCGCAAGACCACCTCCATTTCCGTTGTGAATCCATTTCAATACATGTTGACACGACGGGTAATCGGTGGAAAGATCAATATATGGATAGTTGTCCTCCAGGAATTTGACTTAGATTTTGTTTTGGCGAAATCCAAAAAGTCACTGTCTTTGCGGAACTCATCTCAGAACTTTCGGTCGAGTCAGGTGATGTTATGCCCAAAGAGTCACCTATTCAAGGAGACATGTTTTTGATAGCATCTTCGAACCATTGGTATGGAGATATACTTGTCTATCTCTAGACTTTTAATTGCTCCGCCTCTACTTCTCATAATGAGCATCGTCGTATACACCATCAGGCCAAGAACTATCTCATACTTGAAGATACTTTGTATCGTCGAGGTGTAGATTGCATCCTTCGTCGGTGCCTCACTCATGAAGAAGAAAAAATCATGCTTAACGATTTCCATATTGGAGCATGTGGTGGTCATTTTTCTGGGTTGGAAACATCCCAAAATATTCTATGAGTCGGTTACTTCTGGCCGTCACTAATCAAAGATTGTATTCCATCAGTCAAGAAGTGCCACCCGTGTCAAATATTCTCATGGAAGATGAGGG
The DNA here is from genome assembly GCA_000966675.3 of Picea glauca. Classification (NCBI taxonomy): domain Eukaryota; kingdom Viridiplantae; phylum Streptophyta; class Pinopsida; order Pinales; family Pinaceae; genus Picea; species Picea glauca. The sequence continues at coordinate 565,059 of JZKD02S1421535.1, read as the reverse complement.
CACATCCCGCTCCCTTGTTTCCCATCATCACCGTTGGCCCCTTCACCAAGTGGGGGATTGATTACACTACCTGCAACCCTCCTTCAGCAAGGGGGCACCGTTATATCATCATAGCAGTAGAATACTTCACCAAGTGGGTCGAAGCTATGCCAATGTTCAAAGATGATGGCAAGACTGTCGCCCTCTTTTTGTTTAACCAGATTATAGAACGGTTCGGCGTCCCGAGAGAGATTGTCACGGACCATGGCAGTCACTTTTAGAACAAAATGATGACTGAGTTAACATCAAATCTTGGGTTGAGGCAAGAAAATTTGTCACCCTACTACCCTCAAGTGAATGGTCAGGTGGAAGCTGTCAATAAATCTCTTAAAAGTATCCTACAACGAACGATCAATTCGGCCAAGTCAAATTGGCATTTGATGTTATACTCAGCATTATGGGCCTACCGAATGTCTGTTAAGACTGCAACTGGTTTCTCACCTTTTCAACTCATTTATGGGCTGGAAGTAGTATTTCCTATAGAGTGCCAAATCCTATCTCTCAAGTTGGAAGTACAATTGTTGCCAAACACTTCACCGCTTGAAGAGAATTTTTTATACCTCGAGCAGCGCAATGAGCAGTGTCAGGATGCAGCCTTGGCCAACGAGGCTCACAAACAAAAATTCAAGTGTCAATATGATCGGTCCATTCATCCTCAGATTTTCTTGGAAGGTGGCCTTGTCGTGGTCTATTACCAGGATAAGGACCCCCTGGGGTAAAAGAGGTTCTAAAAAAGGGCGCTTATTGTCTAGTATACTTTGAGGGAAATGCTTTGGCAGAGCCTAGAAATGGGATCTACCTCAAGAAGTATTACTCATAGGTAGGTCACCTTGGGTAACTTTTGTAACATATGTATAGTTCCTGTACATTTGCATTTTTTCTCTTCACCCTTTTTGGTTTTATGGACGTGTCATTTTGATGTCGTCTTTTTAACTATGGCAGATGTCAAGTGAATTAGAGGTGTTCGTTGGGTTTGCAGATGGTGCTAGCTGACACACTCAAAGGCTTTCTTCCATAGCTTGGGTAATTTACACACCTCAAGGCCAGTTGTTATCTTCAGGAGGTATATGTTTAGTTGACACCACAAACAATGTTGTCGAATATAGTGCAGTTCTAGAGTTGTTGTGTGACGCTTTGTCGCATGGTATTTCTCATCTCCGGGTATTTTTAGACACTCAACTGGTTGTGTCTCAGTTAAATGGAGTGTACCGCATTTATGATCCTACTCTACACCGATATTTCCTTAGGGTATGTCTCTTAGAATGAAGCTTTAATTACATTACATATATCCATGTTCCTAGGAGATTGAATCAAGTTACAGATGCCCTAGCTAATCATGTATTAGATTGGCATATTGCACACATGTAAAGAAAAGCACACACACACACATGTAATACATTGGTAAAATAAATGTAGTCCATAAACAAATAAAAAGACATAAAATCCATATATAATATCAAAAATATCAGAGTACATGCGTGGGCACAAGCGCCTCAAAAATACGTCCAGTAATGAGTCATGGGGATTATGCCCTAAAAAATATACAGATAGTGCCCTCAGCACGTGAAAAGTCAAGACTAACTAAGGACGGGGCCTGTTGGCCCTGTTGTAATGGTCAACGACATTTGCCAAACACCGAAAAAGTCGGACCCACGTTCGTGGTGCCCCCACTACATGAGGTTGCATAGACGGTGGCAGATCCTCAATCTCTGCCATGGGGACTTTGCGAGTGAGCGAGGTAAAGTTTCTCTCTACTCATCTCAAAACTCTCTTAGCCTCACCGACTGGAGGTCCTCCTACTGTTGCTGGTCCACCAGTTGTGGCTCAATCGACCTCTAGTCGCAGACGTCGCCTATTCCTCGCAAATTTCATCGAATGCACTGGTCCCATGTCTGCACATAACAAACAAATCATTGTCAGATACTCTGGTACACACACAAAAAAATGATATATATAAAAGAAAACAAAAATCAAAAACTATGAAAATTAAAAACTTACCCAACTCTCCTCGCACTACTCCGGGAGGAACAACCATATCCAGGTCTCTGGAAAAGTCAATTACAGCATATGGGTAGTCTTCTATCACTAGAATTCGGCGAGACCACCAATCGAAGAACTTGTCATCGAAGACCTCCACGGTCCTTCCACCACCCTGTCACGGCAACAGTGTCACCCAACTACATACGGCTGGGAATGTGGTTGTGTGCCCTTGTACTATCTCTCGAGGGCTAATATTGGGCACCCTCTTGAAGAAGAATGCACAAAGTATGGTCCCAAACTGATGCAAGAGCATCGCCAACTCATCAAGCAAGCCAGCGCGGAAGCGGAGGACAGTTAGTTAAGCCAACACAAATTTTGAAAAGAATGCTTTGGAATTGTGCACAATCTTAAATGAGTCATTTAATAAGAGGCGCCTTTGTATATTGTAATGGACCTTGAGCGGATAGCTCTCGTCCTTTAGTAGATAGGTGGCATTTAAGATAGTTAATGCAGGTAGATAGGATTTTAATTCTAGACTAGACAGTTTAGGAACTGGAGGGAAAATGGATATAGACACCCTCATTGTGCATTGTAACATTATCAAATCCAAGAAGAGCAAGAAGAAGAAGAGAGTTGTGTAAAGACACCCATGTACAGACATTTGAATTAATAGAAGAGTTCTGATTCAAATTCATGGCTTGTGTTGTTCTCTGAGTATTTGATGTTGATATGCTCATGAATGTTTGTTTCCTCTTATACATTTTCTTTTATATGTTGTGTATATGATTTCATGATTGATTTGAAGTCTGAGAGGGTGAAGGAATGAGTTTCAATTGTTTCTCTATTTGAGCCAGAGAATTCCTGCAAGGAGTGCGTTGACAGAGGGTTCATTTAGAGACAACTTTTGTTCTCATTCGTCCCTGAAGTGAAATTGGGCATAGGAGCCGTGCAAGGAGTGCACAGGCCAGGTGAAAGTCTCAGGGTTGCGAAATTGAGTGAATCTTTGAAGAATTTCTACTGGAAGTGTGTGCAGAGTCGAGAAGCTTCAACACTGGGTTGTGGTTGAAGATTTTCCGCAAGGAGTGTGTGCAAGGAGATTTTCTTTCTGAAGACTTAAAGAAGTGAAATCAAGCTCAGGAAGGATAGACCTTCAAATTCGTTGAAGGAAAGTGCAGGGAAGCTGAGACTTGAAGGTTAGCAGAAGCGTCACAAGTTTTTACGCAAGAGAGGGAAACAAGTTCCACAGAAAGAACAAAGTCCTTTCGCAGAATTCATCTGGAAGGAACGGACGGATGAAATTCTCCGAGGAGATTTTGCAACATCTCGAGAGCCGTCAGATCTTGTGGAGGTGCAAGGGAGATACAACATCATTTTTTCTGGAGGTATAAGCTCAGGAGGGATAAGAGTTGTTGATCAGGACCACGGAGACCATTAGATCTACGCGTGTATCGGGGTTTCATTGATTGAAACTCCAAAATATTGCAACGGGAATTATGAAATCGCGAAGTGCGATATCCTGACAGATCAAAATCATCCATCGGTTGGAACACATGTCAAGAGATCCAAAGAAGTCGGGGTTCGGAGTATCGGGAGTTTCGAGGGCATAGAATTCTAGCAGCTTGGAATCGTGACCAGCGATATCCTGACGGTGACGTAACCAGTGTGGGAACGTAGAAGTGAGTGGAGGACAGGTGGCACACTGTATCGGGGTTCGGGGAAAGTAAATTCCTGAAACCTTTGACATTAGGATTCGCGAACCCATGAAGTCCGAAAGCCTGACGAGGGGACGAAACCGTTGAAAATTCAACCCGCGAGCGCATCGAAGTTTAGGCGCATCGGGTATTGGGAGCCGGGGAACCAAGGTGTTCGATATTGCAAGTGGCGAAGTCGCGATAGAGCAGAAGTCATGACAAGGTAAAGAAAGGGTCAGTGTGGACTTGCATCGGATCTTGGGGATTCAAGAGTGCAGTGCTCGACCATTAGACTCGTGAAGATGCAAGTTCCAATTTCCCGATAAGTAAAGAAAAGGGGGGAATCACGTGAAGAGATCTGTGGGAGAAGATTTCCCGATAGGGAAATAGAAGGAACTTGGAGTTCTTCGAGCCGAGAGTAAAGAAGATCCTGTGAGTGGGCGTGCCTGAGGGCGAGGCTATGTCAAAGAGTGGTATCATAGATTTGAAAGACTCTTTGCTTTCAGTAGCAGAGAAGAAGGGAATTCACCATGCCACCAAGGAGAGAAAGACAGTCGCTTGATCCAGAGGATAGAGAGGTGCAGAGGAGAAGAGGCAGGCAGGTAACAAATCCAAAAATGGAGAGACAGATGCCTGATCTACGAGAAAGACTCAAGGACATGGAGACTGTGCAAAGACGCACAGCTAGTGTCGAGGATTTGAGTGATTTAAAAAATGAAATAGAGGTTGAACGAGAGGAGGAAGTTGCAGCCGAAGATGCATCAAACGAGCATCTAGTCAAAGCTATTGCCAGGATGGGTGCAAGAGCAAAGATGGACATTCTACTTTATGAGGGAAACTTGGATGTAGAGGAGCTACTAGATTGGATTAGAGCTCTGGATACTTATTTCGACTATGAATATGTTGAAGAGGACAAGAAGGTCTAGCATGCTGTCATGCACTTGAAAGGACATGCAACATTGTGGTGGAATGAGGTACAAGCTGACAGACGCTGCAAGGGTGAGCAGAAGATCAAAAGTTGGTATAGGATGATTGCGAAGATGAAGGCAAAGTTCATCCCGAGATATTATTAAATTACTCTGTTCAGGAGGATGCAGAACCTGAGACAGAAGTTGATGACAGTGAAAGAATACACTGAGGAATTCTATCGACTGAACATCAGGGCAGGTCATCGGGAGAGCGATGATGAAAAGGTTTCCAGGTATATGAATGGCCTGAGATATGATATCCAGGATGAGATGAGAATGGTAACCATCCGAACTATGGAGGATGCTTATCATATGGCTCTAAAAGCTAAGGAGAAGCTGAGTCGTAAGCAAGGTCAGAGGGGCCGAGGCAGGAGCCAGCCCAGAGGCAAGTTGGTTGCCCAAGATAAATACCAGAAGCCCAAGGAGGAATGGAAGAAAACTCAGACTCATGCAAAGAGAGGTGGAACTTCACAGTGAGGGTCATATGTTGAGCAGAGAGGGCATCATAATGAACAGAGCAAAGGATATGCTGACAACAACACTTTTCCTCGTACTAGAGGTAGAGGAAGAGGAAGAGGTGGAGTAATTATATGCTTCACATGTGGGAAGAATGAGCACAAGTCTTATGAGTGTCCAGAGAAAAAGAAGGAAATTAGGGAAGCTCACATCACCAAGGCACAGAGGTGGGATGTTGAGGCCGAAGATGCAGAAGGCGGAAGGTCATTGATGATGCAAAAAGTTCTTTTGACACCTGAGAAAGAGGTGGAAAGTTCAGTCCAAAGGACCAGACTTTTCAGAACAGCTTGCAAGACCAAAGATAGGGCATGGAAGGTTATTGTGGACAGTGGTAGCATGGATAATCTCGTTTCAACCGATATGGTAGAGAAGTTGGAGCTGGAGACAACTGGTCATCCAAGCCTATACCGAGTTTCGTGGCTACAGAAAGGACACCAGGTAACCGTTACTAAACAATGCTTGGTTGAATTCAAGATAGGAGGATATAATGATAAGATCTTATGTGATGTCATTCCTATGGATGTATGTCATTTATTGTTGGGTAGACCATGGAAATATGACAGAAATGTGATTCATGATGGGATAATGAACACATATACCCTGGAGAAGAATGGGAGAACCCATATGTTGCTTCCGATAAAGGATAAGGAGGTGAAGCTGGAAGTAAACAACACAGTACTTCTCATGAGTGGGAAGGAACTTCTTACAGAGGTTAAGAAGAAAGAAGATCCACAATTCTTTGTGGTCAAGAAACCGAGGATTGTTCTGACTAGCACAAGAGTGGATGATTTACCAGATGAGGTTCAGGAACTGCTAGAAGAGTTTGATGACATCATAGTGGAAGAATTACCTCGTTCATTGCCACCGATGAGGAGTGTGAGTCACCATATAGACCTCATACCAGGAGCCAGTTTGCCAAATAAAGATGCGTACAAATTGATGTCGCAAGAGAATGAGGAGGTCAAGAAGCAAGTCCAGGATTTGTTGGACAAAGGATTGGTAAGGGAAAGCTTGAGTCCATGTGTCGTTCCAATGGTACTCAGTCCAAAAAAGGATGGAGGTTGGAGAATGTGTACCGACTCAAGGGCAATTAATAAGATAACCATCAGGTATAGGTTCCCATTACCGAGGATGGATGATCTGATGGATTTCCTAAGTGGGGCAAAGTATTTTTCAAAGATTGATTTGAAGAGCGGATATCACCAGATTCGCATGAGAGAAGGCGATGAATGGAAAACAACATTCAAGACAAACGAAGGTTTGTATGAATGGCTAGTTATGTCGTTTGGCTTGACAAATGCACCAAGTACCTTTATGAGATTGATGAATGAATTCCTAAAGGATTTCATCGGGAAATTTGTCATCGTATATCTGGATGATATACTGATCTTCAATAAGACAGAGGCTGAACATCTAAAGCATTTGGCCATTGTGATGAAGAAGCTACAGTAGGAGAAGTTGTTGATAAATATGAAGAAGTCCTCATTTATGAAGACAAAGCCCATTTACTTGGGTTTTGTTATTTCGGCTAATGAATTGAAGATGGATCCAGGTAAGGTGGAAGTGATTAAGAATTGGCCATCACCGAGGAATGTATTCGAGGTGAGAAGTTTTCATGGTTTGGCTAGTTTCTACTGGAAGTTCATCAAGAATTTCAGTGGGATTAGTGCAGCGATGATGGACACAATGAAGAAGTGGCATAAGTCTTTCCACTGGACAGTAGAAGATGAAAAGAGCTTCAATCTGTTGAAGCAGAAGATCACGGAACAACCAGTTTTGGTGTTGCCGGATTTCCAAAATATGTTTCAGGTGAAATGTGATGCAAGCAGATTTTCCATAGGAGCGGTATTGAGTTAGGAGGATAGACCGATTGCATATTTCAGTGAGAAGCTGAACGAGGAAAAATTGAAGTAATCCACATATGACAAGGAATTTTATGCTATCATTCAGGCACTGAAGAAGTGGAGGCATTACTTGATCCCAAAAGAATTTGTTTTATATAGTGATAACCACGCATTACAGTTTGTGACTCAACAGGAGAAGTTGAATCAGAGACATGTAAAATGGCTAGAGTATATGCAAAATTTCACATTTGTGATTAAACACATTTTGGATACTGCTAACAAAGTGGCTGATGCTTTGAGAAGGAAGTGTTTTCTGTTAGAGGAGTTTCGAGTCAAAACGTTGGGTTTTGATGATATCAGAAACATGTACGCAGGTGATGCAGATTTTGTAGAAGTGTATGAAACAGCTGAGAATCCAGTTCTCAGAGACAGAAGCCCTTGGATAGACTACATGATCCAGGAGGGATTGTTGTTCATAGGCAATCAACTGTGTATTTTGAAATGCTCCATGAGGGAGAACTTGTTGAAGGAAAAACACAGTGGAGGATTGGCAGGACACTTTGGCCATGAAAAAACATTCGCGAAGCTGAGCGAGTCATACTTTTGGCCAGGGATGCAAGTAGATGTCAAGAGATTCATTGACAGATGTCGAATTTTCCATCATTTGAAGGGGAGGAAGCAGAATGCGGGATTATATCATCCATTGCCCATACCAGAAAGGTCGTGGGAAGTGATAAGCATGGATTTTGTATTGGGGTTGCCAAAGACATAAAGAGGTGTTGATTCAATCTTTGTGGTAGTGGATAGGTTTTCCAAGATGGCACACTTCATCCCATGCCAAAAAACTAGTGATGTGACTCACATCGCAAATCTGTTCTTCAAAGAGGTCGTTCGACTTCATGGATTGCCGAAAAGCATAGTTTCGGACAAAGACACAAAATTCATAGGGAATTTTTGGAGGACCTTATGGAAGAAGCTGGGAACTAACTTGGCGTTTATTTCATCTTATCATCCTCAGATGGATGGACAGACGAAAGTGGTCAACAGAAGTCTGGGAGACTTGCTGAGGAGCTTGGTGACAGAGCACCATAGCCAGTGGGACAGTATATTACGACAGGCAGAGTTTGCATACAATGACTCAGTGAATAGGAGTACAGGGAAAAGCCCATTTCAGGTTGTCTATGGGATGCAACTGAGAGGAGTTTCTGAACTGAGGGATTCAAAACAGATTGCGACTAGCAGTGCTAGTGCAGAAGAATTCGCTAAGGCGATGAAAGAACTTCACAGCCAGGTGAAGGAGTGGTTGCTGGAATCAAGCTAGGAATATAAGCGTAGAGCCGACCAGCGGAAGAGACAACCTCAGTTCGAAGTTGGTGATCTAGTTCTGGCACATTTGAGAAAGGAAAGGTTCCCAAGAGGAACATACAACAAGCTAAAGATGAAGAAAATCGGACCATGTAAGGTCTTGAGAAATTTCGGGGAAAATGCTTATGAGATCGAGTTACCGGATGGAATCGGAATATCTTAGATATTCAATATAGCAGATTTATACCCATACAGAGCTGGAGAAGTAGAGACTGGAACTGAACAACCAGTGATCCAGTGGATGAAACAATTGCTAGTATCAGAGAAGTTGCAGTTGGAATGCATACTGGACAAGAGAGTGGGTAAAAGACCAGGAGGAAAGAATACTATGAGTATCTGGTCAAATGGAAGGGCCATCCAGTAGAAGATACCAGCTGGGAGAATGAAGCAGGGATACAGAGGCATGGACAGACCGTGCAGGAGCTCATGGACAGGAGCCCGTGAAATTTTTCAAGTGAGGGAGTATGATGCAGGAGCATCACCAACTCATCAAGCGAGCCAGCGCGGAAGCGGAGGACAGCTGGTTAAGCCAACACAAATTTTGAAAAGAATTCTTTGGAATTGTGCACAATGTTAAATGAGTCATTTAAGAAGAGGCGCCTTTGTATATTGTAATGGACCTTGAGCGGATAGCTCTCGTCCTTTAGTAGATAGGCGACATTTAAGATAGTTAATGCAGGTAGATAGGATTTTAATTCTAGACTAGACAGTTTAGGAGCTAGAGGGAAAATGGATATAGAAACCCTCATTGTGCATTGTAACATTATCAAATCTAGGAAGAACAAGAAGAAGCAGAGAGCTATGTAAAGACACCCATGTAAAGACATTTGAATTAATAGAAGAGTTCTGATTCAAATTCATGGCTTGTGTTGTTCTTTGAGTATTTGATGTTGATATGCTCATGAATGTTTGTTTCCTGTTATACATTTGCTTTTATATGATATGTATATGATTTCATGATTGATTTGAAGTTTTAGAGGGTGAAGGAATGATTTTCAATTGTTTCTCTATTTGAGCCAGAGAATTCCTGCAAGGAGTGCAGTCAAATTGTCCGCAAGGAGTGCATTGACAGAGGGTTCATTTATAGACAGCTTTTGTTCTCATTCGTCTCTGAAGTGAAATTGGGCATATGAGCCATTCAAGGAGTGCACGGGCTAGGTGAAAGTCTCAGGGTTGTGAACCTGAGTGACTCTTTGAAGGATTTCTGCTAGAAGTGTGCGCAGAGTCGAGAAGCTTCAACACTGGGTCGTGGTTGAAGATTTGCCGCAAGGAGTGCGTGCAAGGAGGTTTTCTTTCTGGAGACTTAAAGAAGTGAAATCAAGCTCAGGAAGGATAGACCTTCAAATTCATTGAAGGAAAGTCCAGGGAAGCTGAGACTTGAAGTTTAGCAGAAGTGTCGCAATTTTGCATGCAAGAGAGGGAAACAAGTTCCATAGAAAGAACACAGTCCTTTCGCAGAATTCATCTGGAAGGAACGGACGGACAAAATTCTCTGAGGAGATTTCTCGACATCCCGAGAGCCGTCAGATCTCGCGGAGGTGCAAGGGAGATACGACGTCATTTTTTATGTAGGTATAAGCTCAGGAGGGATAAGAGTCGTTTATCATTACCATGGAGACCATTAGATATACGCGTGTATTGTGTATCGAGGTTTTGTTGATTGAAACTCCAAACTATTGCAACGGGAATTATGAAATCGGGAAGTGCGATATCCTGATAGATTATAACCGTCCATTGGTTGGGATGCGTGTCAGGAGATCCAAAGAAGTTGGGGTTCGGAGTATCAGGAGTTTCGAGGGCATAGAATTCTAGCAGCTTGGAATCGCAACCAGCGATATCCTGACGGTGACGTAACCAGTGTGGGAACGTAGAAGTGAGTGGAGGACAGGTGGCACACCGTATCGGGGTTCGGGGAAAGTAAAGTCCCAAAACCTTTGACATTAGGATTCGCGATCCCGTGAAGTCCAAAAGCCCGACAAGGGGATGGAACCATTGAAAAGTCAACCCGCGAGCACATCGAAGTTTCGACGCATCAGGTATCGGGAGTCAGGGAACCAAGGTGTTCGATATTGTGAGTGGCGAAGTCGTGATAGAGAAGAAGTCACGAAAAGGTAAAGAAAGGGTCAGTGTGGACTTGCATCGGATCTCGGGGATTCGAGAGTGCAGTGCTCGACCATTAGACTTGCAAAGACGCGAGTTCCGATTTCCCGATAAGTAAAGAAAAGGGGGGAATCGCGCGAAGAGATCTGTGGGAGAAGATTTCCCGATAGGGAAATAGAAGGACCTTGGTGTTCTTCGGGACAAGAGTAAATAAGATCCTACGAGCGGGCGTGCCTGAGGGCGCGACTGCGTCACAAACCCAAAGTTTATGTGCCTCCACATGCGACACTCAGTCAACTACCTTTTCATGCAGTCTAGTAATGTGGTTCTCGAGTCAAATATTTGTGCATTTAAGCACTAAACTACACAATTCATGTGCACACAGGAAGCTTGATGCAAAGACACAGACCCAGTAATCCACCCAATGAGTAACTTTATCACTTTCAGTGATAAGTTTGAGATCTTGCTTATCGACACCTGCGAGCTTGCTTGGTCAATGTCGGCTTCACAATGGAGTCCAATCAACTCCGATATGTTGTGAGGCCGAGAGGGAAAGGTAAAAAAAATTGTCTGGTTCCCCTCTCCTTGAGAGGCCAGTCACAAAGTATATATCCTCTGTCATTGGAGCCAACGATTTCCCCTCTAACATAAAGGCCTCTGCGTCGGGATGCCAATAATCCACCAAAGAATTCAATAGCCTAGGTTGTGCTCACATGAAAGGACAATGGAAAAACTTTAACAAACCACACTACAACAATGCAGAAAGAGCATTAGGTTCCTCATCGACCAACACATCAACATCCTCATGCTCTCTTTCTCTCCAATGAACATACATCCTGCAAATAGACAAAGTTCAGGAGGGTTAATTCTTTTTTTTTAATTATTTTTACACTAAATGGAAGGTCCACGCGGGTTGTAGTTCTCACAGTAGCATGTACACTTATGGTATCATAAGGCAGCCCACGTGTACACTCGAGTTGTCATAGGACAACCCGCGTGGACGTAGGGCCGACCTTTTAAAGGCCGACGCCCCTCCAAAAAATGAACTTAAATGCATAAAGAAAGATTTAAATTGCAAGAGGGGGTAGTGTATACATACTTGGTCCAAGCGGATGGTCGTTTCTTCCAATGAGGCTCCCGGAATGAACTCTTTTCACAAAGGGGTAGTTTTGGATTTTAGTCAATTTCTCAATTAGCAATGGTGATAATGAGTTGCTAGCTTCTATTTATAGACTTTTTGGCCTCTTTTTATCAATTTTTGGACCCTTTTGTCTTTTTTTCTAAACTGGAAATCTTATAGTATGGTTCATGAGTTTTCTTTGGATCGTCACGAGAAGTGTTCTTTGGGAATTGGGAAAAATTTTGGATTTTTGGGTCGTTTTGAAGGTCCTTTGGTAAACAACCATTTCTTCAAACTCGTTGCATTTAAGACAGGATTCCACCTCCACTTTTTGCATCTTGTTGTCTTTTCTTCTTTGCCATAGGATCGATCCCACCGAGTTATGGCACAGAATCATCATTGTTGCTTTAGGAGTGTCGTAATTTAGTGGTAGAGCCTACCTTAACATGCATGCCCTAGGTAGTTCCTGGTTGCATTTTGGTGTCCATGCTGTCACTAATGACTATAGGTCTAGGAGTCCTTACTAGTTTTTCTTGATTACAAGTTTGAGCCTCATTTTCATGGTTCCTTATCACTCTTGACCTCACCCTCGGGACTCCCAAAACTTAACAGGTCTTCTTTTAAGCTCTTTTCAGACCCTCTAAACGTGAAAAGGTTGCTGAGCGATTTTGTTGACCTTCACGCTCGCTAAACTGAAATTTGAAGTCACGTCTGTCTGGCGGTAGTTTACCCCTTTTTCGGTCTGGATGGTCAACTGTACGAACAAAGGTATACTCTAGGAGCCTTGGTTCTCTAGAAGAGTATTCTCAGGTATAATTTTAACCCTTTTTCAGGCCTGAGGGACTAAATTTACGAAAAAGGAACCCCCACGAAGCCCATAGTTAAGCTCTTTTCAAACTCCCTAAAATTGAAAAGATCGTCGAGTGACCTTATTCTTTCACACTTGTTAAAATGGTCCAGAAGAACATTCCTGACGGAGTCCATAGTTAATCTTTTTTTAGACTCCTTAAAAATGAAAAAATTGCTTAGTGATCTTGTTTTTATCACACTCGTTAAAATGGTTTTGAATAGACGTATTTTCGGTGCTAGTTTACCCCTTTTTCAAGCCAACTAGACTACTTTCGAAAAAGGTACCCCATTGGAGTCTCCTTTTACATTTTTTCAGACTCTCTAAAAATGAAAAAAATGTCGAGATTACCTTCTCTGGGCTTGTTAAACTTACATCAAAGGACGTTATCATTTTGTCTTGTTAATCACATTTTCATTCCTTCATCTTTGGCCTAATTCCATCTCCATGTTGCTCTCAACTGAACCATTTGAAGCATGCCTCATAACGCAAGCCCTATAGCACTATGCCTTTTCGTCTTGACACCTTGACCCCAGGAGGGATTTTTCCGAGTGTCCTTGCTTTGAACATCATTCTTGTCCTTGCACCTAGAAACAATATGTTTGTGACACTCGTTCTTCCTTTGTAACGTAGCATTCTTTTATTCTTTTTCCACAATTATTGAAAAAGACAAAAAAAAAAAAATCAAATATACCCCAAAAAGAGGAAGGGAAAAGTATTTTCTTTTTATTGGCAACACAATGAGTCGTCCCTAGACAAAGCACATCCTTCCATTTGTTCGTCAAGATCTGGGATTTAATATGACCTTAAGAAACTTTTCTCGCTACATAGAGTTGTGTCCTACTATGTTTGGTTATTCTTCCAAACATATGGAGAGTTTGCGTTGCCTACTGCATCATGAACTTATGTCAATGCCATGCTGCTTGAGTCTCATCATTTGTCATGCTATTTTCCAAGGGAATTTTTTACCAAGCCTGAGTCGACCCCTCTGCAGTTTGTCTCTTGCCCTCATGCTCAGCCATCCCGAAAGTCCAATCAAGTCTTTTTTCGAAATCAATGAAGCCTTCAGTATGATCATCAATATCCTCTATTCCATGCTCAACGAGCCATCAAAGACCTCTGGGTAGTGAATTCGTATACTCATATTACACTCCTACCTGAGTTTTGAAGATTTTGAAGTTGATTCTTGAGCTCTGAAGACCTCATCTACAACCATCAAGCCTTATCATCTTCTAGAAGATGGATATTATACATGTATATATTTTTGATTTCGAGATGTATATCCACTATGTATTGCTCATGGCTAAACTTTATATAGTTATATGACATGGATCTGCAGTGTATTTGATTGGTAGCCATGATTTTATTTCATCCTGAGCATGGGTATGCCCGCCTCGGTGAGAAAATTTTTATTTTACAGATGGAACCTCCCAAATTCTAGTCCGTGGGCTCACTGGTTTGGTATGTTGATAAAGAATGATAATGTATTTCGGCCATCAGATGCTCTTCTGACCTCACACATTAGGGGGCATCTGTATAAACCTAATTTGCACAAGACATGCTTACCTGGCATCATGCCATCTCATATTCCTTCTTTGCTAAGATAGTATTGAACAACTCTTCTTAAAAACACCCTTTTTAAAGGCACATGTGCCCTGCTACACTACAGCCCGCATGTACACGCTAGATGACCCACTACAGCTCGCATGTACCTATAAAAGCATGAAAAATGGAAATTTGTTGATGGAACACACAATTTTGAGTAAGTTAACTAAACCTTTCGACCATGCATGGCTAGTCACTCGACCAAATACCTAGCTTCTTCTAGCCTATAAAAGAATGGGTAGGGGTCCCATTTGAAGGGAGGAAAATCATAGTAAAAAACTCTACCTGAATTAACATTCCCCTTGCTTCAACCTTTTGCAACTATTGTGTGAAGAGAAGCATATACAAAAGCAGTTGGAGCACAGTTGAAGAGAAGCCCAGGACCAGATTCAAGGAGCAATGGCCGATCTCACTATTGTAAGGTATTCTTGTGAGACTAATAAAAGAAGTACTTTTCTCGTCCTGTCATATGACGTTTTCATTGTTTGAATATTGATTACATGTTGATTAAATCTCTAACCCATTAGTTCATAGATAAAATGCATGTGGAGTTCTTCGTTTGTCTTTTTTGAATGTAGGTCAGCATTGGGAGGAGAGTTGCATTCGAAGAGCAACCAAGCGTGAAAAGGGATCGACATCGAACACGGAAAATAAGGTACAACAACTTGATCTCTTTAACCTTGTATTTGCATATGAATAATGGGGTTTAGTCATGGGATGATGGTAGAAAGTAGGAAGCTTTAGGTCATTTTTGCATGCATGATAAAACCCTTAGTGCTAGTCCGTAGGAGGGATTTCCCACCCATAACATCATTTAAACAAGAATACAAGTGGATTTCACCTTTATTTAATGCAATAATGTAAACCATTCATATATTTAAATTAGAAATGTAATATTTTACAACACTAGATATTGCAATAAAAAGGAAAGTCATTTTGTTATATGTGAATAAGGGACTCTTTGTTATAAAATATGGGACATGATGGAGGCTAGTAATAATTAAAATATTAATAAAAAAAATTTACAATTATCGGTAACAACCCGTTATCGTACCAATTGGGACAATCTGTCAACATTAAACAAAATGTTTAATTTTTACAGTAAAAACATTTCAAAATATAAAACTTGAAACATTCAATTATATATCACCATTCATCACTCAATTTTTTTTCTATTTCTCGAACTGCTTGCATGCCTTATTTCTCCATCACTTGTAGGGGATAATGTAATTGGGTTATAATTTGCAATGTCTTGTTAATTACTTGATTTTGTTCTTCCTCTTCATGTTTCATCTATAAACATAGAAATATAGTGTGATGATTATATCCACATTTTCTGATTCTTAGATTCATTGGATTGATTTTTGTATTGTAAGCGAAAATGATGTATTTTAGATATTGTCTCCAATATCTCTCGTAATTTTATAATAATAAAAGATTCCACTTTGTTAACTTATAACACCACTCCAAATGAATTGAGGGCGAACTCATCATCATAGACATCCTTCAATTTTTTTTTCTTAGGAGGGACTTCTCTTCCCTTGTTGTTGGTCCATGCACAACATTCAACATATATGAAACTCAATGTTTGAAACATTTTAGATAATCTTATTAAGAAGTACATTACTAGTAAAAAATTCAAAGAAAAACTTTATGTTCAATGCCTTTTTATCCATGCATTTTCCCTATTTGAAATATTTCCCCACGCTTATTGCCATACGACTTTTTTATATAATATTCTATCAAGAAGAGACTTGCATAATGAAATATATTCTATTATCATATTTATTATATATTGGGCAGCATTAAACATGAAAACATTAAAAAAAAAACTTAGAGGGCCAAGCGGTGTGTTTTATAGTATACAATATGCATTGATGTGTACTTGTTATACAACGTGCATCACAAAACCTTGAAACAACTTTAAAAAAAAATTGATAGGAACGGAGTTTGGGATTCAATGGAATAAGGGGCCTTGATCCATTAAAAAAATCATTCACATCAAAATAACCATTGATGCTTGAAAATAATCAAAACCCTAGAAAACAAATCTCATTGTAGAAACTAAACCCTTGCAATTAGGGTTTGTAGTAACAAAAAACAAAAAGGAAGAAACGACAAAGTCGGGGTTTAGATCATTAAATATGACATTGAAACCCTTCTATTTTGTTGAGATAAAGATAATGAAGTTACATACTTGAAAGTTTTCTTTTATAGATTTTTATGCAACCCATGGTGACCCCTTACAAATTCCATCCTTCAGAAAACTCTATCCACTATAGTGTCTTACCTAGGAAATCTCTCTTGCACAAGTATTCCCTCTATATTTTCACACAATAATGGATTAAGGTTTAATATTGTTTGTCGCTTTTAAAAAATGAAATTCTTGCTCTTTTTTTCATTTGATTTTTTGGTGCATTGGTTAAAAAGTGTGATCTAGTTATATTAAAAATATTTTTTTCTTCTCGTGGTGAGTTTTTACAATGTAAATGAAATGTTGCAATATATTTCCTTAATCACAATGTAAATAGGCTTTCAACAAAAGAGAAAATTGTTATTTTTCAAATGATTTGAAATGGATCGTTGAATAATTTAAAATATATCTTGAAATGTTTTGGGTGGAAAAGTTAGAGGAATTGGGTTGCAGGGCCCATTTTAGTGGCAGACCACAGTTTGGAGATTTGGGCTTCAAACCCTTCTAGATCTAGTTTTACGAATCAAACAATACTTTTTGGATTAAAAACTTAATGATAATAACTCTCATCCCCTCAATGCCATTCTACACACTAAGGTCTTTGCAAGGGTTATAAAATCACCTAAATCAAAGTTCATGTGCATAAGTTATGCATCATGCAAATTGACCCACCTTGTTGACCACCATGGTACCGAGTGGATTCAATGTCAGTGCCCATTTCTCACACATGTGGGGATATTCACATGTGTAATTTCAATAATATTACATAAGGTAAAAAACCGTAACATTAACTGAGGTTTGAGACATGAAAAATCCCTAACCCTAGATGACTCTCGGGCTATGTTAAATATTGGGATGCTAGGAAGAGAAGAGGTTCCATTATTTTAGCATTGCACTTGTTCCATAGTTGAGAAGAACATCTAAAAGTGGGATAGTATATCATAACATAGGAGGAATAATATTATGCAGTAGACATTCAGTCCATAGTGTCAAAGGAAAATACATCGTGAGTGACCCTTTCTTTGTACTTGCATTTCATAACTAAAAAAGAGAGAGAAAAGCATAGACCTCACCTTCTATCTTGGTTTTATCCTATATCATATTTCTCATGTCACTTTTTTTGTTCATCTACATGGATGGTGTGTTCATTTTCTTGTTATTTCATTTTTGAATTCCATTTATCTCCTTAAATTTGAGAACTAAGCTAGTTATAATAAATATGAGATCTAAGGAAATAAAGTGCATAATAAAATATTTCAGAATATTGCTAGATATTTGTGACGAACTGTTCTACTGTAATATCCACAACAATTTAAGATCATATTGGTATCAAAGTATTTTTCTTTGGGATTTTATAGGAAGTTGTAGGATCCAATAATTGGCTCAAGAAGGAACTAGAAGAACCTTATCCATGGTGAATGAGTCTAATCATAACAACCCTTGGGATGTAACAGAAGAGAGGTTTTTTAGGCTAAAAGAACAAGTTGTTGATATATATA
>JZKD02S1421535.1:523675-546870 GCA_000966675.3 Picea glauca | reverse complement strand
TATATATATATATATATATATATATATATATATATATATATATATATATATATATATATATATATATATATATATATATATATATATATATATATATATATATATATAAATATATCCCTCCTCATGACAACTCTAACAAATAAGTTCAGAACTTTTGGGGAGGTTGGTGGATCTAACTCAAAATTTGTATTAGATGAGAAATCAGTAGATAATGAAGACCCAAAAAAGGAGTAAAAAAAATATCTTGAGAAAGAGAAATTAAGTTCTAGTGCCATCAGTCCTTCACAACCTCTATTTAAAATGGAATAAAAAGTGCACATAAAGATTCAAACCCTATCAAGGTGATATTGATGATGTTAAATTGAATCATTGGTTGCAATAGTTAGAAGTGCATTTCAGTGTCCATAATGTAAAAAAAGAGTAGAAGATGTCATTTGCATGACTAGAAGTAGAGGACCATGCACTAACCTGGAGGGAAATCCACAAAGAGACACTTAGGCTAGAGGGTGATCCACCAGTAACTAAATGGGAGGTGTTTAAAACCCTAATCAAGTCCCAATTCTATCCCATTGTGTATGTAAAGGACTAGTGAATCCATTGGCATCACTTCAATCAGAGGCAAGGGAAAAGTGTGCAAGATTACACCACTAAGTTCAAGAAAATGGATATTATGTAAAATATATCTCCCAAGAAGCTAGACATAATCCTCAAGTATCTGGGGGTCTACACTTCCATCTATGGAAACAAGTGATGCTCTTCCAACCTATGACCATTAATGAGGCATATGTTCAAGAAGAATACCTTGAGATAACATAGGCCATAACAAAGGACAACCAAGTGGTTATAAACATAAATACCACTAAGTTGCTTCCAAGGAGGGGAAGGAGAAAAGGAAAGGAAAATAAAATAAAACAATAGCTATTGCACATTAGTGCAAGGATCCAAACAACCACTGCAACCATTGTAATATTGATGGTCACACCAAAGATAAGTGTTGGAAGATACATCTAGAGGTGAATCCCAAGAATCATAATAAGGATGCCAAGAAGAATAACCTGCTATACATGGATTCAAGTAACCTAGTAGAGATAAGCTTAGATGTGGATGAGAATATTGTTTGCACCATAGGGTAGAAGGAGGTGAATCTAAGTAGCCTTTATCATAAGGAAGATAAGGATATGACTAAACTCATCCACATTAAGGTCCGGGTAAAAAATACCAAGATAGATGCTTTATTCATTTCCGATTCACAGACTAACCTCATAGTAGAAAATATGGTCAACAAGCTTGGGTTGGAATTTCATGATCATATAATCCCATGTTCATTGGGATGGGTAAACAAGGATGCAGATCTCAAGGTCATGAAAAACTGTAAGATGAATTTTTTTATAAGTGCAGACTTTATTGATGAAGTGGAGGTAGATGTAGTACCCCTTGATGTGTGTGGTGTAGTGTTTATAATCCCCTACATGTATATTAGGAATGCGATCTTCATGAGGAGAGAAAACCAATACCGCCTGATCAAGATGGGAGTTCTTTCATCATCAATGCACATAATGGAAAATCAAAGATCTCTCTAGTAAGTTATTAGGGGAATTTTGAGGTCTAAAATGGGCCTCCTAAGAGATATAATAAGAAATTATGAGTTAGTCATTTTGCGGGGAAGGTATATTTACAATTCACCTCTTTCACTATTATCTATGTAACTATGGTTAAGTTAAGTTGAAAAGATATCTAGAAATAAAACTAATAAAAAAAATTTCTATTGATATGACTAAAAATGAAAGTACTTTTGACTTTATGAATACTTGCCTATGTTATAAACTACTAATTTATATATTAATTTAATTAATATATTAATATGGGAGAGTTATGAATACATGGTTTCTAGTATCTATATATTAGTTTAATCTAATATGAATATGTATTTTCCACATAATTAATATATAGATATTTATATATTAGTTAAACTAATATATAGACACCCATATATTAGTTTTACTAATATATATATATAGTACATTTCTAGTAGAAAATTTGTATTATTTTTCTTAAGAGAGAATCAATAGGGTATGAATCAGTAAGAGTAAATGCATCACAAGAGGGATGCACCAAAGAGAAAAAACAATAGTTGGAGGAGTTTTTGCAAGTGTCCAAAGGAATGTTCCTAGATCATAAAAGGTTACCACCTAAGGGGGAAGTGGAGCATGAGATAAAATTATTGCCTAACTCCCCATTACCAAATATTGGGTTGTATATATAGTCTATCCTAGAAGCAGATGAAGTGAGGAAATAGTTGTAGTAGTTATCGGACTAGGGAGTAATTCGACCAAGCACCTCACCTTGTGGATCACTTATCATCATAGTACCCAAGAAGGATGGGAATTGGTGAATGTCTATTGACTACAGAGATCTGATCAATATCACACTCAAGAACCAATACTCGTTTCTCAGGATCGATGATTTGTTAGACCAATTACAACATGCCAACAACTTCACCAAGTTATTTCTTAGATCATGATACCACCAAGTACGTGTTAAAGAAGAAGAAACTTGGAATAAAAATTGCAATACAAGGAAAGGTCTTGTATGAATGGATGGAAATTACTTTTGGTTTATGTAATGCACTAGCTACATTTATGTGATTGATGAATGATGTATTGTGTTCCTATTTAGATTCATTTGTAATAGTGTATTTGGATGACATATTGGTGTATAACTCTATCTGGGAAGAGCACATCTCACATATCATGCAGGTGCTATAGACTCTAAAAAGGAACCATAAAATGGATAACCTTAAGAAATGTGTTTTTTCTCAACAATAATTGGTGTGTTTGGGGTATGTGATTGGTGGAAGGGAACTCACTATAGATCCTATGAAGATGGAGACCATCCTCAAGTGGTCAATTCCTACTAATGACACTAAAATTAGGATATTTGATGGGGAAATGTAGTACATATGGAAGTTCATATCATCATTTTCACTACTAGTTGTACCACTCCATGACATAACATCTAGTGGTAAGATTTTCTGGTGGGGAAGGAATTAGCATAAATATTTTGATGAGCTGAAATGGAAGGTTAGTCAAGCACCAATTCTTGCATAATATTCTTAAAGTGGAGATGGATGCAAGTGTATATGCTTTGGGAGTGGCCTTGATGCAAGAAGGTAAGAAGGTATGTTATCATTTTGAAATGTTTCAAGGAGGAGTACTAAACTACCCTACGTATGATAAGGAAATATATGCCCTAGTTCAAAATGTTAAGAATTAGAAGAACTATCTGATGGGAAAGGAAACCATTATCCACACTAATCACTGGCCACTATAGTATTTGTAGGCCCAAAGTAATCTTGAACAAACTAGACATTACAAGTGGATGGGGTTATTGCAAAAGTTTCATTTATTCATCAAATATAAGAAGGAAAACACTAATAAGTTTTCATATATGGTTTTGATGCCACCCACATCCAATATTACAACTTTGGGAACTCTTATGCACATTAATCATTTTACCCATGATGCATACAAAGAGTAATACATGGAATATGAGGACTTCAAATAATTGTTTCAATAAATACAAGCCAAATTCATGTGGTCAAAGACAACAGTAAGGATAACTATCATATCTACAATGGGTTGCTCTACAAGTTAGACAAGCTTTGTGTTCCTAAAGGTGAAATATTGCAACTTATCAGAAAAACTCACACCTCCAAGGTTGCAGGACATTTCGGCATTGGGAAGATGGTTGCCAACTTACAAAGGTATGTGTATTGGACCATAATGTAAGAATATGTAGCTCGATATATTATCATATAAAGACTTGGGATGAAAATTTGATCTATATTCAACACTCCTATAATAGAGTAATAAACACTTCTACCGCTAAGCCCCCTTTCAATACTTTCTTTGGGTATTTTCCACCTTCTCCCTTAGATATTGTATATGGAAAATAAGGAGGAGTGAAGGAAGACATTGTTAGCATTGAAAGTAGATAAATTTGTTGAAAATATTAGGGAGGTTCGTTTTCAAGTACAAGAGATATTTAATAAGCCACAAGAAAGGTACAAGGCTCGACATGATCAACATAGAACTAAGAAAACATTTAAGGTGGGAAATAGAGTTTGTGTGCAACTAAACAAAGAAAGGCTACAAGGTCCTAGTAAGTAAATCAAGGCTCTGAAGTATGGTCCTCTCGAGGTATTGGAGAAGGTGGGTGATAATTCCTACAAACTCAATCTATCCCCATATGTACACATTTACTCAATAGTGAACATGGAAAATTTAAAACTCTATGAGCCTTCTATGTTGGATCAGGAAATTGAGGAATAGTTCCTACGTACCATAGAGGAATTAGCTCCATAAGATTAGGAAAAGTTAGTAGAAGATATATTTTTGCAAAAAAAATCTATAACTACCATACAAAGATAGCATGACATTTTGCAGATAGGGTTGAAAGGACAACTTCCAGGAAAGACAAAATGGTACTCCAAGGAGAAGGTAGAGGAAACTTTTACTCACCTCATTTAGTAAGAAATTTTAGGGACCAAAGTCCTCCCTAAATTGGGAGGTATGATACATAATGGATCAATATATTGTATTTCATATATCTTGGCACTTTCAGGGTGAAAATTTTTGAGGAATTGGCTTGCAAGGCCTATTTTAGTGGCAGGTCCCAATTTGGAAATCTGGGGTCTGAAACCTTCCAAAACCAGTTTGAGGCATAAAAAATCACCTTTTGGGATAAAAGAAAATTATGAGAATAGATCCTATCCCCTCAATAGTATCCTACAAACCAATATATTTCCAAAAGTTCAAAAATCACCTCAACTGGAGCTCGTATGCAAAAATTATTCCTCTTGCAAGTTGACCACCATCATATCGAGTGGATGTCATGTCATTCGCCCATTAATAACACATGTGGGGATATTCATGTGTGGTATTTCAAGAATATTCTAGAGGTTCTAAAACTCTAACATTAATTAAGGGTTGAGGCATGCAAAAACCCTAACCCTAACCATAAACAACTATTGGGCTATGTTAAATATTTAACTGCTAGGAAGAGAAGGGGTTCCATTATTTTAGCATTGTACTTATTCCATAGTTGAGTAGAATATATAAGAGTGGAATAGTATAGAATAATAGAGGAGGAAGTACATTCTATAACATCCATTCATGCCATAATGTCAAAGGAAAATTTCCATACTGAGTGCCTCTTTCTTTGTACTCACATTTCATAACTAAAAAAAAAGAAGAGCAAAGCACATGCCTCACCTTATAGCTAGATTTTCTCCCATATTAGGTTTAAAAAGTCACATATCATGTTCATTTTCATGGATGGTGTGTTCATTTTCTTGTTATTTCATTCTTTAATTTCAGTTACTGATAAATTTAATCACTAAGATAGTTATAATAAATTCCAGATCTAAGGAAATAAATTGCATAGTAAAATATTCTAGATTATTCATAGATCTGTTGTGAAGAATTGTTCTAGTGAAATATTCATGGAAGTTTACATATCATATCATTAATATGCATCACTAAAATATACAAAACTAGCATTCGTCCATACAAAAATACAACAAGCACTGTGGTTACGGGGTTTGTAACCCTACATCACCTTTGGCACTGCCCATGGGTGGTCCTCTCTACTTTTTGAATATAACCCTAACCAATGAAATCCTACTCATAAGAGGGATATAATCCAAGTGTATCCCTACGTAGGAATTAGTAATGTCATCTCCAATATTGGCCCATCCTTCCTTGGGCACACCTTGTAGAACTAGGTCAAGATGTCACCTCAGATCGATGGCTTATGCTCAAAGCTCTACTATCAATTGCTTCTTAGTATCCATATTTGGATGAATACTAGACCTCCACATGGATGGTACCGCATTGTCATCATGGAAACCTCATCCTCACCCTACTACCTCTCGATCCCTAGGGGAAACCACAACAAATTAGCCTCATCCCTATGGCATCGACGTTCCCACATCAACGCACAAAGATGTCACACATTAGTATCAGGAATAGATAATAGTTGAGGAAAAACAAATACTATATTAAGTCAAAACTATGCTAGTACCAAATAAAAATAATTTGTACTCATCCATGGGCCTCTAATGCTCCCCCAGAGGTAATTCCATCTCTAGATCATTGTGGTAATACATCCCAGCATATGGTAATTCCAAAATAGTTTATGGAATATCTTGACACCATGAAAAAAAATGGTAGGTGAAGTAGCACCCTACCTCACCATCCCTCATGAAGGCCACCATATCCCCCCATCATTACATCCAAGGATTTGGAGGCCCTCCTAGTTTAATCAATGTACATGAGTGCAAAAAGGGGAACTTCTCATAGAAGAAACAACATAGGAGGGACCCAAGGCCAAAGCCTCTCTCTTCATGAGTAAAATAGTGGGTTAGTTGTGTGAATAGTGCCTCTTGAAAAAGAGGGTCCCATGCATAGTGGATCCCATGGTTGATGTGCTCCACCACCAACATATACCCATTGGTAATTATCTAGGTCCCCATGGACCCATAGATACTCACCATCATTGTCGCCATCACCCAAGTCACTAAGTTTTGGATCCCCGAAATGGTGATGGACCCATCATCCTTTCTCTATGGGCTATTGTGGTACTAAGGAACCAATTGATCTATGGTCTTCCACGGATATATCTCACCCCTCCATCCCCATTACGGGGTGGTACTAATGAACCAACTGATCTAAGGTCCTCCAGTGATATATATCACCCCTCCATCCCCATGATAGGGAGCCCACTTAGGAAATAAATGCTAGTATGGGAGCTCAGCTACAATGGCTAGCCTTGTATCATGAAGAAACAATCCTTATGTTACAACATATGGATAAGTTCCCTTAGCATTCCTTCATTGGTGCATATTAGGGGGAAATCAATATGCTTAAGTAATCCATACATGTTCAAATCATGTCACATGGAAAGGTTATCCCCCACCTCCCATCATAACTCCTCATAGTTTGGCTCCCTCTAGAAGATAGGTTGCATCTCTATCTACTAGGCCTGCATACAAAAAATAATAAATTTTGTGTCTATCTCATGGATTTGCAACATTCTTCTTTATATTTGTGTGATTTTTTTCTTGATTAGTCACGTGAACATTTCGTATGACTTTTTGTAATATGTCCATGAGGTTTGTGTCATTGTTCATCAAAAAAATCATCTTAAACATCCATGCACCTATTTGTAAGATAATCGTGTGGTTTACACCAATTTTCCATAGGAATAGTTGTGTGGATCATCTGCACACCTATTTGCATCATAATCATGGAGGTTGTGTGGATATCCCCCCAAACAGTTGCAAAATCAGGTTGTGTAGGAATAACACACAAGTACCATCAGGATTGCACGACAAGTCCCAAACATTTAAGCGTGACCATACTAGTGTGCAAAACTGGGAGTTTTCAATGGAATATTCAACGCCTCTGCAATATACGTGTTGTGAAACTCTAGTTGTGCATGAATATTATGATTGCTCGGTGAGGTGCATGACTATCTAATGAACAGTTGTAATTGACTTGCATGACTATTCCCTCGATAGCCTTGAAACTCAATGGAATTCCGTACAGGAATATTGGGCCCCAAAATAGAAAAGTAAATAGATTGATTGATTTTAATGACATCCATGAGGATGAACATCATAAGGGACCAAGAGAATAATATCCCTAACTCATCTTCACACTCTTTTCAAGGTCAAATATCTTGTTGTGGATCTTGACTAGAAGACTAGCAATCTGGTTATTCTTATCCTCGTCAAATAGTTGGTGCATGTTGTCGATATTTAAGTTTTTTTCATATTGACTATGGATATCCTCGTAGGCTGAACATTCTGTGAAAAAGTTCCACTTTGTCTCCACCACACCCATATTGCATAATATGCAAGTTCTCTCCTCCAAAACTTCCTTGGTTACGTCCCTCCACCTACCGGTCTCACATCTAAGGTGATGTGAACCCATTCTCAGTTGTGCGATGAACAACCTTGATTTTCCTTTAATAGTTGCCCCTAAATATTTTTCTCGCTATGATCACAATTTGAGTTAAAATCCTTGATGTAGTATGCTATTTTACACCCATTGTGATTAGTCCACATGGTATTCCTAAAATTTCCATTCACAAACTTTTTTATTTGTTCCTTGGTGTTAGGACATTCATGTAGCTTGATATTCCACTTACTCAACCACTTTTTATTTTTCTTCATCCAAGTTTTCTTCCTATGGTCTAAATACTCCTCCATAGCTAATTTGGGCCAACGTTGGTTATCCATGTTTTCCACCTTCTTTATATATCTTAATTTTATTATCGTTGTCACCTCCAACGGAAAAGTATTGTTTTTAGATAAAATAATTTTATACAGGACTGTGGCTTTAACTTTGATATTGCTAGTAATTGTTTTCTTTTGAATTCTTTCTAGTTGTCTCCATCGGCAAGTTGACATGTTTCTTCCCCATATTTCACAACCATAGAGAGCAATTGGCGTAACCAACAAACCAAAGAAGGTTTTTTTGGTTTTCCAATCCCAAAGTTCCACGTTTTTGCACCTATTTTGGAGTAAGTATGAGGCTCTCCACCCTCCATGTATCATTTTATCCCCACAAGTCTCCCAATTGAGATTAGAGTGGAATTCAATCCCAAGATATTTTTATTCTTTCATGATCTCCAATGGAATTCCTTCGAAAAGAAAGGTGATTGGTTTGTCTTTTCTATTTAAAGAAAAAATCATGATTTTGGTCTTGGTAATGTTCACTTGCATCCCTACCTCATGAAAAAAGTGTTATAATGCCTTTATATGTTCCATTAATCCATGTGTTGTTTTTGAAATTAGAATAAGATCATTCACATATAAAAGTATCTTCACCACATACCCTGCTAGATGGAGGCTCTCTCCATCCGTCCTGCTCGACCATGCTTCCAACTTATCAATGTAAAAACCAAACAAAGTGGGAGATAGAGGGCATCCCTATTTAACACCAATATCACTACCAAAACATTTATACATTGCTTCACTTTTTCTAATTTTATCTCTAACCTTCTCATAAAGTCTGTGAACTGTTGCTCTATATCCAGATGGGATACCCAACTCTTCCATTATGTTCCATAGTTTGTCTCTAGGCACTATGTCGAAGGTTTTCTTAAAGTCCACAAAATATAAATAGGCTGACTCACCTTGTTTGTCCTAGATTTTCTTTACCAAATTTACAAGGGTGACACAATGATCAATGGTAGAATTCCTAGGTCTAAAACCCCGCTGCCCTTTTTCCCTTTTTCCCTCATCTTCTTCCCAACTACTGATTCTTCTCTCTATCATGCTTCCAAAAATCTTTCCGATGAGGGAATTGACCATAATAGTGTGGTAGTTGGAAGGTTTATTGATATCTCCATTCTTAAATAGAGGAATGACCACATTGGTGGTCCATTCTCCCGGAAATCTGTTCTGGATGACCCCATTGAAAATTCCTTTTATGTGAGGTGCAAGGATCTCAACCCCCCACTTTAAAAATTCATCTTGAAGCTCGTCTATATCCTCTGATTTGTATCTTTCTAGCTCATTTATTTCTTGCTTGCTATCATCCAGTGTGAACAGTTCCATTGATTTTTCCACTATGGGAGGAGTATCTTTCTCGTGTACCCGCTCATAGAGGAGCCTCACATATTCTAACCATTAGACATCTGTAATATTGTTTTCAATTTGTTTTCTCCTTTGTTGTATCTCTATCCAAAATCCTTTGGGTTTTTTTTTCCAAGAGAGATTATCTCCCCTCTTCTTTCCTTTGCATACTCTTATTTTTTTGAGTGTACTAATTTTTCATATTTCTTCTTTTTTTCTTTGCCCAAATTTCTCTCTTTTAGAGATCTCTTGGCTACCTTGCATTCTTCATCATACCATGGATTTTCTGGAAAGGTACGTGTAGCCCTCTTCTTGGGATGAGAAATTTTACATGCACTTAAGGCCTTGTGGATTATTGGGATCAACAAACTACTATGAACATGATCACCTGTCTCATTGGTTGTCATATCTTCTCTGCTATACTTTATAACCTGAAACTGATGCTTAAGATCAGCACTAAACCTTTCCCTATTTTTTTGATTCATGAGGATTTTTCCTTTGGAAATATTTTTCTTTTGTATGCCAAGAATTTGATTATTGTATGGACTAGCAGGAAAGTATAGATTAATCAATAGGGGGACATGATCATATTTCATTTCAATAGGATAGTCCCCTATATCAAACTTCAACACTCTAGAAGTAAAACTTTGAGAGTAGATTAAGTAATCTACCACACTTTGTCCATTGTAAATTTTTCATTTGATACCCCCTGAAATTTTCCACCCCCTCATTCCATTGCAAATAACCATGCCAAACAAACTACAAAGCCCCAGTGATTTTTCCCCAAAGTGTGTCATGCACCCATTTCCATCTTGTGAATCTATTTCCCATTATTGATCTCCACTCTCTTCCAACATAAGGGATTGTTTTCACCTCTTTATTCATTGTTCAGCTGAAGAGATTGGTTTTTAGTTGTGCTTGCATTAAAATCACCCATTAACATTACTTCTCTCAAGTTGTTGAATAGAGAGATATCTCTTTTCAATGAGGCATACAGGTCTTCATTGTCTAAATTGCTTATTTTGTATATCTTTGAGTTTTTTGGGGTAAAATAGAAAGAATCCAAGCTTAAAGTAACCTCCTTCTCATTTATTTGCAACCGGATGTATTGTTTGTTTGGGTCTTATTTTACCACTTTTACCACACCAACCCATTTTTCATTTATTAGCAATATAACTCCCCCATGTCCTTTTCATGTCTCATTTCCTTTGTTCCAAACTAAAGTTTTCTTGTACCCCTCAAAATCTGGAACCTTGCAACCATAATGCCCATGTGTTTCTACAAGAATGATAATATATTTCCCCTCAGCTATGGTCCCCAACCCCAGACCTCTTCTCCATGTATAAAGGCTCTACAATTCCAACTTACTACCTATAAACAATCTTTTGGGGCCCCAGATTCCTATTTCTTATTTGAGAAACAATCACTGATTTGAGCCTTCTCGTTCTTCAACCATGCCCATTTTCCATCATTTCTTGTTGTTTTCACTATTTCCTACTTCTTTCTTTGTTGTTCTTGTTGAGCCAAATTCAAGTCCTCATCTAGGTAGATGTGTGTTCCTCTAATCAATCCTATATTTCTAAGGATCATATTCTTATCCTCTATATCCCTTAAGATAACTCCTACATGTCTATCTCTTCCTCCCTCTATCTACTGTCCAATCATGCTTTCATAGTGAATACACCCTGTCCACTTCAAATTATCTTTAAGGAAGTCCCTTGATAGAATGTGTGTCCTCTCATTTTCACCAAAGTCCCTCAGTCCTTTGATAATTATATTTGCAGCCTTTCCTTGCTTATCCTTCTCTTCCTTTATTTGTATTTTGATTTACTTCTCAATGATTTCTTTTTGTTTGTTTGATGACCCACTTACAACTTGTGACCATGATTTAGCCTCTTCTATCCGATATTTTAGTTGATTTTCTTTAGATTCCAATTTAGCTAATGCTAATTGAATCTCATGTATTTGTGTTGTTTCCTCTTCTTTCACCAATTCTGTTTATCCTCATTTGTTCTAATTCATGTTTCAAGGAAGTCACTTATTGTTGTCCTATTTCCAATTTAATGTACATGCTTGATATTTTGTCCTTAAGAGATTTATTTTCTCCCTCTAATTTTCTCTTGAACTCAACAATTCCGTTTACTTTGTTTCATTCATACCATCTTTTCTCTTCTAAAATTTCGAGTCTCCTTTTCATTCTCATGAGTTCTTTCACATATAGCTCATATGACCACATTAATGGCGTTGATGTGTGACTATATAGGTATTTTTTTCATGGTTAACTGCTTTTCTTTCTTCATTGTTTTCTTTGAAAACCTCTACTCTATCAAAATTTTGTTCGAGACCTTAATTTCTATTTGCTCCATACTGGATTGAGAAGCCTTAATAGATATGCTATTCACTTTAGACAAGATTATTGCGAATTTTTTCTTATGTGGTTGCCTTAGCTTTTGGGTTTGCCTACACTTTAAAATCCCCTTACATTGCTTTGCGTTTACAAAAACCAATCTTTTGTATGTGTTCATTGCATCCTTCTGAAAGAAATATTCCATAAAATAACCCCATCCTCTTGCTAAATCCTCCAATGTTACTAAAGGATGGGAAAATGGAGATCCACTAGTAAACCAATATTTTAAACACTCATTGTACCCTTCCCTCTCCACAATAATCGAGTAGTTTGCAGATTTGTTTCATGTGGTGTTAAGAATTGGTATATGTGCCTCCTGTATGCTAGACCCATAAATCAACAAGGATAAACTTTATTTTAGTTCCTCCATATTGACACCCATAATTGTTTTGAAGTTTTTTCTGCCAGGTTTGTTTTTTTTTTTCTCTCACATTTGATTTTTGCCATCTTAAAGGAAATAAATAAATATTAAACAATGATACATAAAGAGAGGAAAGAGATAGCCCTTGCCACATATGTACTTTTTGAGTAGCAGTTTGAATTCTTCTTGTAGATAAACTGGGTCCCTCTGTAACCTTCCCCTCGAACAAGAAACCCTCTCGAAACCCAAAAACCTCGTTGGGAGCATTTCTAAGACAGAAACCCTCGCAAAAAAACTCACCCCCCCTCCCAAGATTGGGTCCCTCTGTCATTTGTAGAGACTCTATCATTGTCGCTCACTTGGGCCCCTTTGTTTCTACCTCGGGTCCCTTTTTCGTTCACTACCTCGAGTCCTTCTGTCTCTAGCAAAAGTTTTAAAATAATCTCTCTGCCCTAGCTAGTGATCATTGTTGTTTTTCTCTGCAATGAATGAAATATCCTCTGAAATTGTGCATTTTTTCACTCCTAACCTCGGTCGGGAGGGTCGGTTGGGTGATTTGGGTTCTTGGTCAAGACCTCTTTGCAATCTCAAAATTTAAATACACTAGTAATATTGTGTACAACAAACTCTAGAAATCCTAGGTATCAAACCACTTGATCAACCAACAATAGTACAAATGATTTGAACTTGTAGGACCAATCTATTTATAGGGCCGCTTCCCTAAATTCCAGAGGCCCATTCAATAACTTATAGTATTGTTTTCTACACCAATTTCACTATTAGAATCCTAGTTTTACCCCCTTTTACAAAATTAACTCCATTATTTGTTATCAAAACCTTCACTTGAAAGCCATTTCCTCCATCAAGTTGTTCAAATAAGTATGTGAGATCATTAGCTCTATTTTTTTCACTATTCTCACCATTGGATTTCTTATCATGAGTACATTCACACTATGTATCCAGTTTCATGTGTGTAGGTTTTCACTAGGAATCCATTTTTCCCCTACTGCACTTAGAAAGGCCCATGGCCTCCCCCATTAGGTATACCTTTTCACACTAGCATGAAGATACCCCCATACATGTTTTTCATTTACCAGTATGTAATCCCCTATGGATATAACTTTAGGGATCCCCCCTCCCAACTTCATATGCAACTTCACCTAGTTCCACATGCATTCAATTGTTGCTCATTGATAGCACTCTACCTTCATGGGTTGTCTTAGTATTATCACCTCATTGCATATGGACACCCATGCCACTCTTTCCCCTTATGATTGGGAGTATGTATGGTTTTGATATCAAAGAACATGCCTCATACTTCATTCTCATCATTCATGCTCACACATATCCATTCATGTTGACCCATACCCTCTAACTCCCACATACCATATATGTTATAGTTGGTTGTGCTAAATGCCTCACAACATTCCATTGACCTCTCATATCATTCACGACCATTATACCATATGCATTCTATCACATAATTCATATACCCTTCGAAGGAGACCCACCCCTTTTTTTCTTTTCTCACTCATCAATGAAGGAAGTATCAACATTCTACCATCTCATCCAATGACATCTATTGAAACTAGAAATAGTCATTGTAACCCTTGGTCGGAGAATATGCACTAATTTACCCCTACCTGCAATTATTCTTGTTGTCTACAACGTATTTCGTATCCCAATATCCATCATGTTGATTCCCCAAAGTTTCCTTCATCAATTATTTATCTATTGGATCCACTAATCCTTAGTCCTAGTCTTGTGAAAATCAAGAACACAGTTATCTCTTGAAATTAGGTCATATTATGTCTAGGTTTTTGTTTTTTTTCCCCTACTAGTCATTATTTATGCTCTAATCAAGGGAGGTCTTGAGCCCCATCCTCATTGGCCCAATCTTGTGTGTCATTATCAAATTCCTAATCCATTACAATTGGTTACTTGAATTATCCTTTTTTGACCCCGAGGGACCTCCCATCCTTCTCTCTCACATATTCACTACCATCAACATCAACGCATTTTATTCTAGGAGTGTGTTGACACTTGAATCCATTAGGACCTAAAAGGAAACCTCACGAGGATGTAAATCCCCCTGTGTTTTTATATAGGTGCTACTCCTCTTTAGATTTTCTTGGGATTTCTATATATTCAAAATGTGGGACTTGACAGAAGTCCATCATAGTAATTGACGTAGACCCCCCTTATATCCTTGGGGCTACTTGACCTCCCAGTCAAGGATCTTCAAAACAATAAGCCGAATCATCTCTTCAGGCCTCCAATAGACCCTCGAATAAATTCACACATGTCCCTTGATGTCACCCGCAGGTTCAAATTACCCGCAAAGTCATTTTTTGGCGCCTCTGGCAACACCAATTTATGAGTACTAGCTGTTGTGCTAGAATCTTCTCTTAATATAACCATGGGCTATGAACTTGGGCCAAACCTCTTTGCTACTTTGACCTTTGGTGCTTTTAGATGCAACTTAATCCTTTTTCCCCGGACTCTGAATTGGTGAAATATCCTGGGTCATATCTACGACCCATGCTCCTTTTACAGCCAATGACTAATATTTACTTCGGAGCTTCAACATTCGGGAGTTTTGAATGTTCCAAAATATTTTTTCCCCAAAGTTCTTTCTACGCAAAGTTATGGATCAAGTGCCACACATCCTTTTCCAATGGACGGTTCTGATGGAGTTCAACGCTTCGTCCTTCGAGACTTTTTGTGATTTCACTCTTCATTTTCCCCGAAGTACTCTATCGCCAAAGTGACAGAGATGGCACCACGTGTCCATACAATCAACGACTAGGATTTAGCTTTTTACCTTTTGGAGATTCAGACAACTTCTGGTCAACGAATCCACCTTCTCCTCGCTCTTTTCTCTGAAGTCCAGGATCTGTTGATGTGTGTCCTCCTCAAATCGACTTCCTCAATGGAATTTTCTACTTCGTGCTTTGAGAGTTTTGGCTTCACCTTACCCATTTTCCTCTGAATTACCTTTCTTCCGAAACACACGTATATCCGCCACATGTTCTTCTGGATCCAACGGTCCAAATCTACTTCATCCTTCACGACTTCATGAAGTTTATTATTTGCTCCACATAAAGCTTCATGGGTTCTTTCTCACAAACTCTCTTATCTGCTTCCACATATCCTCCCTAATACCGATTTCTAGGATTCACTTCACAGCTTCGAGACTTCAGTGATCCCGCTCTCAAAACACTTTCAAACCTCTGAATACTTGGAGTGCTGAAGGAATCCAAGGGTAACCTTCCTGCAACTCTCCTAGATCTAACGGTCTGGAATGATCTTGCTTCCTTGGAATGGATCCTGCTCATTAATTTGGGCAATCTTAAAAGGATCCTCCCTATTGAAGAATCATCTCCTGCTACCCCTTCTAAGATTGTTCTTCCTCAAAACCTCTAACTCCTCAGAGAATTTCTTCGACACTTAGTCGAATTTTGACTCTGTGCACACCTTGCAACATGTTTTCTTCCATGACTCAACTTCTTTGTGAGAGACTGTGCACACCTTGCATTCTTCTACAAGTAAACTTCGAGTTATTCCTCATGAGCTTATGAGTCAGAAAAAACTATGTCGATGCACACCTTGTGGACAATGTGCACACCTTGCATATGAATCTCCACATTATATCTCCTGAGCTTCTAAGTCGAACTATACTCTGTCAACGCACTCCTTGCGGACAATATGCACTCCTTGCATAAGCTCTTGAAGAGAAACAATTGAAACTTATCTAAACTCTCATAGATTCATACATTCAACCGTGTAAATGCATTCATAACATAAGAATGAGTAGTAACAGAGAACATAATTAAACAAAACCCTACCATTCATTCATATAGATTCAATAATAAAAACACCAGACATTTGGGATCAACACTTCTCTGTTATATTCATTCAAATGAAATGTACATGGGCTCATACAACTCTAATAAGATTCAATGACTTCAACAATAATCTTCAACAACAATAACCGTTAGCAACAACTATCAACAACCTCTTCTGGTAAACAATACATTTATTTATACAAAATAGATCATAGAGATTTTCCCTCCGAGTACCTTAGTGCTATCCTATCAAATTAAAAGATTTGAACTACTAAGGCTTATTACAATAAATTTTCGAGATATATAGATAAGAGAAAATGCTTCGAATATGTACTGCAGCTACCTACATTAAAGACAATACATCCCCCATCGATCTCATGCGATGGTTCAACTCATAACATTTAAGATATTCTTTCATTACAAGCTTTTCATATATTTCATGACATGTTCTCTTTTAAAATTCAAAATCACTTCAAAATGTGTGTTAGGGTGTTGAGTTGTCCTACACACATTCTTTGTTGATGATGCTCCTGCATCATACTCCTCTGGACAAAAATTCATGGACTCATGGCCATGTGCTCCTACATTGACTTTCCATGCTTCTGGATATCTTCTTCATTTACCCAACTGGCATCTTCTATTGGGTGCCCTTTCCACTTTACCAATTACTCAAAATATGTCTTCCTCATGTTCTTCTTACCAGTCTTTTGATCTATGATCTTCTCCATGTGCAGCTTTTCTACTATAGGCATCTTCTTCTCCCACTCAATCTCTTTCTGATCTTTTGATCTTATTGTGTCATCTTCCTTGTAAGGATACAGGTATAAAATGTTGAATCTGGGTGATATACCCACACCCTCTGGCATCTCTATCTCATAAGAATTAGCATCAAATTTCCTTAGGATCTTCCATGGTCCTATATTCTTCATTTTCAGTTTTTTATATGTTCCCCTTGGGAACCTTTCCTTCATGAGATGTGATAGAACTTGATCTCCCACTTCAAATTGAAGTTCTCTCCTATGCTGATAAACTCTGCGTTTATATTCTCTGCTGCTATTCTACAACTTCTCTTTGATCTTATTATGAAGCTTTTGCATTTCTACAACGAGGTATTTTGCTCCAGCGCTTCTAAATTCATTCTTCTCCAGATCTCTCAACTTTGATACTCCTCTTGACTTCATTCGATATACTATCTGGAATGGACTCTTTCATGTACTCCTGTTTAATGAGTCATTGTATGAAAACATTGCTTGTGATAAAATTTGATCCCGCTGACTATGATGTTCAATGACCAAACTCCTCAACAAATTTCCTAAACTTTGATTTACCACCTCAGTTTGTCCATCCGTTTGAGGGTGATATGCTAAACTAAAGGTTATTTTTGTTCCTAGTTTCTTCCACAATGTCATCCATAAATGACCAACAAATTTTGTGTCCCTGTCTGAGAAAATACTATTGGGCAACCCATGAAGTCTCACAACTTCCTTGAAAAACAATTTTGCAATGTGTGTTGCATCATTGGTTTTCTAACATGGGATAAAGTGTGCCATTTTTGAGAATCTATCAACCACAACAAAAATGGAATCTCTTCCCTTTTGTGTTCTTAGCAATCCCAACACAAAATCCATGCTTATTGCATCCCAAGGCCTATATGGAATAGGAAATGGCTGATACAACCCAGTGTTCTGTCTCTTTCCCTTTGCATGATGGAAAATCTTACATATGTTCACAAACTTCTTCACGCCTTTCCTCATACCTGGCCAATGGTATGAACTTATCAACTGTTTAAATGTCTTATCATGGCCGAAATGTTTGGCTAGACCTCTACTATGTTTTTATTTCAGTAGATTATCTCTCATTGAGAATTTTCATATGCACAACTGGCTACATTTAAACAACAATCCATCCTGAATAAGATACTCTGCCCACTGGCTTCTGTCTCTAATAATAGGATTTTCACATTCTTCATATGCCTCTTTAAAATCTGGATCATCACAATACATTTCCTTAAGGTGTTCGAATCCTAAGGTTTTCACTTGAAATTCCTGCAGAATTAGACATCTCCTGCTCAATGCATCAACAACTTTGTTAGCATTTCCTGAAATATGTTTAATGACAAAAGTGAAATTTTGCATAAACTCTATCCACTTATCATTTCTTTGATTTAACTTCTCATGTCTGGTTATGAATTGTAAAGCCTGATTATCACTCTACAAAACAAACTCTTTTGGAACAAGATAGTGCCTCCATTTCTTTAAGGCTTGAATTACTGCATAAAATTGTTTATCATATGTGGAGTACTTCCTCTTGGTATCATTCAGCTTCTCACTAAAATATGCAACAGTTCTATTTTCCTGGCTCAAGACTCCTCCAATTGCAACTCCACTAGCATCACATCAGACTTGAAACATCTTCCCGAAATCTGGAAAGACCAGAATCAATTGTTCTGTTATCTTCTCCTTTAATATCCTGAAACCTTTCTCAGCTTCTTTTGTCCACTTGAAAGAATTGTATCTCTTCTTCACCGT
This sequence comes from Picea glauca, assembly GCA_000966675.3. Taxonomy (NCBI): domain Eukaryota; kingdom Viridiplantae; phylum Streptophyta; class Pinopsida; order Pinales; family Pinaceae; genus Picea; species Picea glauca. Next base: position 528,080 of record JZKD02S1421535.1, on the reverse strand, counting down.
ATCTAGAATCGGTGTACAAATTCCACTGAAATTTCTAATGCACTTCCGATAGAAACTTGTTAATCCATGGAAGCTTCTCACCTCAAATATTCTCCTTGGTGATGGCCATTCTCTGATTTCTCTCACCTTGTATGGATCCATCTTCAACTCATTTGAAGAAATTAAAAAATCCAATTAAATGAGTTATGTCTTCATAAAAGAGGATTTCTTCAGATTTGTCAGCAGCTTCTCCTTCTGCAATCTTCTCATTACCACTGTTAAGTGTCTCAAATTCTCTTCTTTAAGTTTACTAAAGACCAATATATCATCGAGATATACAATCACAAACTTACCAATAAAATCCTTTAATACCTCATTCATCAATCTCATAAAATTACCCGGGGCAATTTTTAAGCCAAATGATATAACAAGCCATTCATACAACCTGTCATTTGTCTTGAAGGTTGTTTTCCACTCATCACCTTATCTCATCCTTATCTGGTGATATCCACTTTTCAGGTCTATCTTTGGAAAAAAAAATTCTCCACTCAAACAATACATTATGTCATCCATCCTTGGCAAAGGAAATATGTACCTAATGGTGATTTTGCTTATGGCTCTTGAGTCTGTACACATTCTCCATCCTCCATCTTTCTTTGTATTCAACACAATTGGTACTGCGCATGGACTCAAGCTTTCTTTGACTAAACCCTTGTCCATCAAATCTTGGACTTGCTTCTTTAACTCCTCATTATCTTGAGGTGTCAATCTGTATGCTTCTTTGTTCGACAGCTCACTCCTGATATTATATCAATGTGATGGATGATACTCCTGATAGGTGGCAATGAGCTAGGTAACTCATCCACTACTATGTCAACAAAATTTTCTAACAGCTCCTGAATTTCTTTAGGAATATCATCCATAGAATTAATTGTAAGCATAACTTATGGCTTCCTCACCACAACAAACTACATCTCCTGTTCCTTCTTAACTTCACTCAGGAGTTCCTTCCCACTCATGAGAAGTATACATGTGATGGATTCTTCTTTCACTTTCTTATCCTCTATTGGTAGTAGCATGTGTGTCCTACCATTTTTCTCCAAGGTATAAGTACTTTTCCTCCCATCATGAATGAAATTCATGTCAAACTGCTATGGTCTCCCCAACAAAACATGACATACATCCATGTGAATCACATCACACAAAATCTCATCTCTATATCCTCTTATCTTAAATTCAACTAGGCATTGTTTAGTTACCATTACCTGGTGACCTTTTTGCAACCATGAGACTCTATACGAACTCAGATGTGCAATTGTCTCCAGCTCCAAGTTCCAACTTTTCCACCATCTCTGTGGATACTAAGTTGTCAGTGATCCCACTGTCAATTATCACCTTGCATACTCTGTCTTTTTTCTTGCAAGAAGTTCTGAACACATTGTTCCTCTACACTTGTTTTTCCACTTCTTTCTCTGGCTTTAACAGAACCTTCCTCATCATCAAGGATATCCCATATTATGTGCCTTCTACCTCAGCATTCTTCTTCCATGTTTCCAAAATGTGAGCTTCACCTCCTCCTTCTTTCTTTCTCTCGGGGCATTCCCAAGACATGTGTTCTATTTTTCCACAGGAAAAACAATTCACCTGTCCTCCTCTGCCTCTTCCTCTCCCTTGAGGAAAAGCATTTCTTCCACCATATTGTCTCCCTCGGGAAATTCCTCCTCTTTTGGAGTGAATATGTGGTTTTTCAGTCTCAACCTTGGGCTTCTATGCCTTATCATGGACAATTCCCTTACCTATGTTTAAACTTATTCCTCTACATTGCTGACTCTGCTTCCTGGCCAACTTTTCTTCTGCCTTTTGTGTAATATAATAATCATCCTCCACTATCCTTAATTTCATCATGTTGATTTCATCTTGGATTTCATATCTTAGGTCATTTATATACCTGACAACCTTTTCATCATCTTTCTCTCTTTGTCCAACCCTGATGTTCAACTTATAGAACTCCTATGTGTACTCTTTTACTATTTGTCCTTTCTATCTCAGGTTTTGCAACATCCTAAATAGATTTATCTAATAGTCATGGGGTATGAACTTATATTTCAAATTGGCTACCATTCTATCCCATCTCTTAATATTTTACTTTCCCTTGCTTCTTTTGTCATCCTGTAGTTCATCCCACCACAGTGTTGCATGTCCCTTCAATCTGGTGTTGCATGTCCCTTCTTCATGAACATATTCATAGTTGAAGTACTTATCCATGAATATTATCCAATATAGAAACTCTTCAACTCCTAAGTTTCCTTCATACATTGGGATGTCTATCTTTTCTCTAGCTCACAATTTCACAACATCTTTTAACAAGCGTTCTTTTGCAACATCCTCTTCTACATATTCTTCAACTTACATTTTTTCTCTCTTTGCATCACTGGCATCTCCAGCATCATGTTCTCTCCTTTGTTTTTTCTCCATAGGATCTAATCTTGCACGAAGTTCTCTCATCTCCCTTTCCACCGATCGATTTTCTACAGGTGGCTCCGTACGTCTTCTAGGTGGCATGGTGTTGAACTTTTCCACACATAGAGCTTAAGAAATTTTGTTACTAATACTACTTACCTCCTTTACTTGCTTCTTACAGAACCTAAAATCTATAGGCTCTCATACCACTTGACGCAAACCTGCCTTCTCTCCTCGGGGCTGCTCGACCTCCCAGTCAAGGATCTTCAAAACACTAAGCCAAATTGTCTATTCGAGCCTCCAATAGATCTTGGAATTAATTCACACAGGTCCCTTGATGTCACCAACATGTTCAAATTACCCGCATAGCCATTTTTTGACACCTCTAGCAACACTAATTTACGAGTACTAGCTCTTGTGCTAGAATCTTCTCTTAATATGACCACGGGCTACGACCTCGGCCCAACCCTCTTCATGACTTCGGGCTTTGATGCTTTTGTATGCATCTTACTCCTTTTTCCCTGAACTCTAAATCAGAAAAATATCCTGGTTCATATCTACAACCCACACTCCTTTTACATCCAATGACTGAGATTTACTTCAAAGCTTCGATGTTCGGGAGTTTTGAAAGTTCCAAAGCCTTTTTTCCCTGAATTAATTTCAACGTGAAGCTATGGATCAAGTGCCATGCATCCTTTTCCAACAGATGGTTCCGATGGATTTCAATGCTTCGGCCTTCGATAATTTTCGTGCTTTCACTCTCCATTTTCCTCGAAGTACTCTATCACCGAAGTGACATAGATGGCACCACATGTCCACACAATCAATGGCTAGGATGTAGCTTCTTACCTTTTGGAGCTTCAGATGACTTCCAATAAATGACTCCACCTTCCTCCTTGCTCTTTTCTACAAATTCCATGATCTTTTTGTTAATATTATGGTAGATTTGGGAGGTATGAACCTCTATGATGACCTATGACGAGATTAGAATCCTCCGGAAGGAAGGAAAGAATTGAAGAAAACCCTAGATAGGTTGTCGGCTGAACAAATATATTTATATTGAATTTATTGATGCCCAGAAAGAGAAGTCGACCCAATTAGACTGGTCAGGTCAGCCCCAGTTAGACTAGCCAGTCCACTATAAATACAGGGCGCTAGTTTCATTATTACACACTCTCAGAATTGCAGAGCCAGTTGTGCGCACTGCAGTTGGCAGTTTTGTGTGCAGGTCTCTGGGGAAAGTGGTGCGCTAATTATAGGTGGGATCATCTGTTCAGTTTTGTTTCTATTCTTTTGCTTGGTGCATTTAGCCTCTCTTGGCTATAGATTGCAGCCAGAATTCTCTTCTCGGTCAAGTTCAAGGTGCTCGGAGGGAGGCTTCGGCCTGTGGTTGGGAGACGAGGGTATCGTCGTGGTAAAGTGAGCACACAATCCTTTATATTCTAACAAGTTATGGGCCCACACACCCTTCAGTCAGCCTAAAATGCTGGAAGGAAACATAACTGCTAGGTATTGAGCTCATTGAGGAACTGCCACTAGGGTTACTAGAAGGAGCAGCTTCCAAAGAACTGCAGCTAGGGTTACTAGCAGTAGCAGTTGCAGAAACCCTAATTCTCAGATCCAGCACCTTGTGATGGAGCATCTTGCTCAAGGAGAAGAGATCCAGATGCGCCCTAACTCAGCGCACCAATTGACTTTCTCAGAAGAGAGAAAAGACGCAGTTGAAGTTTTGGATCAAGGCATGACTAGTTATCAATCAACCGAAGACATGTGCGAAACAATTAGTCTCTTACATTACTCAACACTTACCGGGACAATTGAAGATGATATGTGGATAATCGACAGTGGAGATTCCAGGCACATGACGGGAGATCAAGCTAGACTCTTAGATCTAAATGAGAGAAAGACATCGTACAAAGTGGAGCTTGGAGACAAAAGCACCTACCCCGTCGAAGGATTTGGACAA